>QNGE01000281.1:53552-81299 GCA_008508345.1 Paragonimus westermani | reverse complement strand
AGCGTTCAGATTTGATAATTCGGTCGTGCCTAATGTGAGGTCAGTGACGCAGTGGTCAACACGGTTGTGTGATGATGGAACGGCCGGAGTTCAAATTTCGGCCTTGGCAATGATATGCACTACTGCTGAGCTCTAATGAGAGCGAAACTCGAGTCTAGCGCTTCTTTTCGGAAGAGGTTGGCTGCAAAGTCTATCTGAATGCGAACGCTGCGATCAAATGTGAGTGATGGCCAACTTGAAAACAAACCAATCCCCGACTACTCATCAGTAATCTACATCATCAACGAAAGTAAGCACGACGTGCTCACTTTCGTTCATACGTCAGCAACTCTCACTCACGCACAGAGTGACGGTTTATCCTCCAGAGGTGATGCAGATAATCGGAAAGAAGACCCAGGAAATGTGAATGAGGAGATCCACTTCAAGAGGTGAAATTGAAATTCTTCTTAGCTGAACGACGTTGTGCAGATTAAGTCCCCATTAGTCATGTCAACCACATGTCCTCGTGATGGTGCCTCGGGTTTTTGTACACATTATCAGTGTATGCGGTTAACTTCCCCGCATATTACCTTCAGGGTTTACCACTAGTTTAAGAGAATGAGACGGAGGAGAGTTGTAGAACTGGTCCCCATGTTCGCTGACGAAGAGGAGCATAACACATGTGTGACAGTAGAACCAAAGGAGTACGACCGCTGCGATGATAGATGACATCAAATGAAGACGATAGTGTGAAGACCGAAGTACTGTCGAAATGATCACTTTTGCTTATCATTGTGGAGGAGCCGACAAGTGGAGGGTGAACGGCTGACACATTTCTAGCCTTTAGTTGCTAGAATTACTGCATACGACACACGACATCAAAGATCACAAAGGTTTTACCAGTTTAACATCCCTTAACTCACCACCGTTCACTGTTTCTTCTTCACCGTAGTTTAGACTTTGCTATCGTTTCTAGCCGTCTCCGATGGCCAACTTGAAAACAAGCCAAATCTCTGACTACTCATCAGTAATATTCCATGTATGTTTTATTCCTACATTCATTTGACATTTTTGTGTGACGTTATTTGTAACAGTGAATGAATTTCGTTCTCAGTTGCATTGTTCTCCAACGCTGATAAACATTGGTAGATTCGAACACATTGATTAGTACCCTTAACAGTGTACCTGATGACAGGAGCAAAGTTAATGGGGATGTGGAGAACCAGAGTCAGCGGAGGCGAACTCGTTGAAGTTGCCGTATTTGTTGGGTGTGTCAGGGCTTGTTGTATTAGTTGTGAGTGTGAATAGTGAAAATCGTCCAGTTGCGTTCATTCTGAACTTCTAATTTTCATTCTTTTGTAATCCATAGATTGCGATAGTTGTTGTGTAGCCCCCACGTGGACTGAATTCATTTATCAAAGAACGCGCTCCAACAATGGTAAACACGAACGATAAACTTACCACTGATTTCTGTGCCGTTAGACATTACACATCCATCACTCTCATCAACTCGTTCAGTATCTGTTCGCATTCACACGAAATGACGCAAGGTCATGAAATCCAATAACGTCTTTTGCTAATATCCAACGGCGGGGATTTTAATATATTTTCGAAACGGTTGTTGACTTAATTGCGGTACAAGTAGGATAATTATACAGCAAAATTAAATTTCTCAATTCAGGTGTGAAAATCTCAAAATTTGAACAGAGAATTTACAGGTGCAACGAAATGAACAACTAGACACTAATCAGTAATAAAGGGGGATACAGAAAATGGCCGAGGTCGGGTTGAATCAAGATGACTGGAATGGTAGGAACCACACGATACTCAGGAAGATTACAAAGTGGAAATTACTTTCATTAATTGTTTTGCTTCTTTCGATCCTATGCTTAAATAGCTCATAAGCGAAAGTAAGCGCAACAGTTAGGGAATCTAATTTACGTATCTTCCTGAAACCCTGGTGACGGTGTCCCCATGGTTTAATGAGTAGGTGGTTGGACTCCAGAGTAGCGCTTACTCAACGGTCGGGGGTTCGGTTCTCATGTCTGTATGGTGCTGATAGAACCCACTTTGATGGGAACATCTGCACATAACCTATCTGGTGGTCAATCAGACAAACTGTTTGCAAAACAGAAATATCCAGTTTAGTGACATTCTGTTTTAAAGTGCTCAGACGGCTTAACGACAAGAGATAAAACACCTATAATTGGAGTATGAATGATAAAGATTACCACCATTTATTCGAGGAAGATAATAGAAGTGTAAGGCTACTCCAGCAAAATTGTCAATAGTCAAACCAAACACAGCAGGCTCAACAATAATCCAACAGACCTCAACAAATGCGACAAGAAATGTGGCAATTATTCCAAAGATCAGAACTTAACCAACGAGCGCAGTAATCCTCGGAATTCGCGTCAAATTTTTACTTGTTGGACTTACTTCTGAATTCCATTATTGTTCTTAATTCCTCACCTGTACGTCGCCTTAGTTCATCATTCGCAGGCGCTCATTATTCGCCTCTGTTCCTAGCTTGATAACTCATCGAGTTGTCCTCTATCAAACTGCATTCTTATTTCTCAGTCTCACCGGTTATCATGTTTAGCGTAGTATTGATATAAAACCACCTTTCAATGTTCTTTATCTGGATAGCTTATGGTTGTTCAGTACCAGCAATGATACGTGAGCTGGTGGCGTCAGAAATCACTACCAGTTGGAAATTCAATGTCTCCGGCTTGACGGGGAGAAGAAATGATGTGTCATACGAGTTGTGGATATGTTGCAGTATCGTTCATTGTACCAGCACCGATCTTCATGTTACCGTGGGTCACATTCATCGGGGAATCTGTGAGGGCAACGGCATTTTGGGTTTTGACTTCGATAGTGAGTGGGTGCACAAGCAGATGTCATGGTTGATACCTGCAGTGTGGTTCGAATGATAATCAACAGAATGTTTCGCAGCCAGGTACTTGGGATTACATTTGCTGCTTTCGGGATGGTGACATTGTAATGAAGGGGTTGAAGACTTTTAATCACTTGCTTGATGACTTAGCGGCCTCGACTGGCGGTTGGCAGCTGGTTACGGTTACAACAACCTGGGATATCTATAAAACTTTGCATCCTGCATTCCCAATTCCCCTAGGGATAACCAAGTAGTCGCTGCGTGTTAAACTACAGTTTCAGACAGAGATATCTTTCAGCATTATACATCTTAGTTTCTCACAAGCTACCCCGTCAAAGTCGCCACACCTCTCGAGTGTTTTACTGATGTGATGGAATGTGGTGAGTTTTAACTGTTCTCGATCAGACGTTAACATGCCTGTTTGCAAAGATACTTAATAAGTGAAAACGGATATGACGCTCAATAAAATGGAGAACGTTTATGAAATCTTTTAAAATCTAATGATTCTTCTTAATAGGCGCAATTGCACACGGAAGTTTGTTCCAGAATGTAAATATATCACCACACAATAAGACTTGTTTTTTCTGTAACGGTACAAGAAACAATGTCGCATGCGGATTAACGGTGAATATATTATCTTGAATTAAATTATTCATGAGTGTGAGGTTCATCTTGAATCTCTCTATCCAGGGAGGGTTGCTTTTTGAGCACTTGACAACGTCCTCTATGGCTCAAGGAATGCGACTGTCCTAGTAAAGTTTCGGTAAATTCTTGTCAAGGATTTTCCAGATGTAGCCATTTAGACCCCCGCAGGTGCTTGTACCTATAGTCTTATCATAAGCCACTTTTAGAGTGAGGTCTATTTTTTTAACCTTTCCATGGGAGAAGAAAAGTACTGGGCGGTGAAGCAAAATGACAACAGCATATTGGTCTCCGCGTTCGAGGAAAGCGGATGAATATCAGCAGGGTCAAGATGATGAGCATGTTTGCAGCGCAATGAGAACTTGCCTTGGAAGCGAGCTTGGTCGTGCTGAAGGACTTTGAGCGAGTGAATTGTTTCCAGTGTTAGTACATCCGAACCGTAAACAGAACGGATATGCGAAAACATGTTGTGCGTTGTGCCGATGCCCATTATTGAGTAAATCCTTGGTTAAGCAATAACGAGTTAAAGCCAAAATAGTTATGGGTTTTGCAAAGTTTCTATTCTATTGGTAGACTGTCTACACACCGCGTGTTGAACACACATGCACGTGCCAGATGGTGATTTCCTCATTTGAGGGTTGTACAATATGAATTCTCTGATTTAAATCACTTGATAAAGGCTTTCCGAGAGGGTCGAAACGCTGCGAAACCGATGACTGTTTTGGTTTTAACTCGTTGTGGTCTAACCAAGGATTTACTCAGTAATGCTTTCAGTGTTAGTAGAAAATATCAAGATGTGAATTAGAACCTCACAGTTTATTACTATCAGTAGAGACAATTATGAATTTTATCCTGTAGACTGATTGCTCAGTTATTACTCCTCCAGGAGTTCCTGGGTCTCGTCAAGCCGTGGAGATTTTTCTGAGACAGATAAAATGACAGAACAGATAGTTGATATTAAACTGAGATGTCAGATATGCTCTAGTCTGGGAGAAATTAAGGCATTCATTCACCTGGAGACGTGTGAGAAGCTGGGCATGTTTTTCAGGGGATATGAATGAGGTTTAAGAGATTCGGCACATTAAGTTCTTTGCCGATCAATCCGGGTGAGGCTGGTACAGGACGAAGCGAATCAGAAGGGTCAACGTCATGGTTACACGTGGTTTCAGGTTGTGTGTGGATACATCATGAGTATAGTTCACAAGAGACCGATAGATATGAATAGCCAGAAAGAGATATTAACCATGTCAAGACAGAGCTCGTCACATGTGCTCACACAGTACTGTTACCCATCATTCGCCTTCTGTTGTAAAGATTTTCACAGATCCTGTGATGATTTATAACGCTCAGTTATCCGTTTGAGATCCTGAGTTGTACAAAAATTCCGTAATGTCAATAATGTGAGAATAAATGATGAAAAGACACAAAGTCTGATGGTGTGCACACTGTTAACTGGTGAGCCTGATTTAAGTAGCAGCGAACTCAATAAGTTTTCCTTTGGGTACGTCAGTATTTGGCTAGTTATTTCATGGAGTAATACAAAGCCACCAATTCCAGAGTGCGGGTAACTTCGATAATGAGATACTGAGCAGTATGGGCAGCATTGATGAGGGTATGCACGGAAAATTAGAAAGATCGATTGTATTAATAAGTATGGTTTTGCGTTTGATATCCGTGGATATCGAAAGTTACTGATCTATGCAAAACAAACAAACTTTGCAGAAGTTTGGTTTAACCGGAACAAGCCGAGATCGTGCATGTGTGTGGTTGGATAATACCAAGTAGTTTTATATAATGAGGCCGTGACAAAGACCCCAAAGACGACGATCACAAGAGAGTTTGAGAAACAGGTGCAACAAGGAGGTACGAAAATGGTAGGAATGACAGACATTTCCAGGTCGGAGCGCGTGTTTGAATTCCGCATGAAGGGGTTTGGGTTTCACAGAGGCTAGTCTACATGATCTAACTGTTATGGTTAGAATCTTAGTTCTTAGCGGCCTTGCAAGCCCGCTAGTACAGATCAGCTATAAGGGATTGTCTACAGCACATCCTTAGGACATCATTCTAAACTTAACTTCATCTACACGCACGCAGAACGATAACAATTTCGGACGGGTCTCAGTTCATCATAACACCACCGGAACCATAGAATATGACTTCAGTCTGAATAGCAAAAACCTAATTTCAGCTGAATTGAACGTCTTTTTAAGATTCAAATGGGAAAAACCCACTTCATCACTCATATATTACTGTTTGGGGAGTTCATCGGGAAATCAGAGGAGATCACTCATTCGCTCTTTTTCCAACGAACCCATGTTGTTGGATAGTGTGTAACTCGTCCTTCACATGGGCAAACATTTCTTCGTGATAATTTACTGAAGCAACTTCGAGACCGTTGCCGTGTAACGGGCCGGAAAATAACTCGACATTTCCCTTCGGTTTCCCCGTATGTTCAAAAACATTATCGCAGCTACATGCCAGTTTTCAACAACGTGAACTTCCTTCGAAGTTTCAGTGATTTGTTCACGGATTCAAGGTTGGGGGCCCAAGTCACCCAGATCCAGTCAGCTTGCCCGTCTCGGTGTTCAGCGGTTTTCTATTGGTTTGAAAGGCAGTTCCTGAAAACAGGCTATAAAACCGCTGTTGGCGGTTACATAGAGTAACAAGAACAGAGTAAAATACTAATCTAATAATGTCCTGAGTAACTGGGAGCCTACTAACACTTGAAACGATCCCTGGAAGTGCAACTAACGATCTCTAATGGAAGGTCGTCCCAGTGGTTGATAACTGCGCAAGAGAGGAACTGTTGCCCGAGGGAGATCCGGGGTCGTATCTTACAGAGCTTAGTTTCGTGACCCCTTCAAGTGTTATCAGCTGTTGAAGTAAAGAATTTCTGCACGAATCCTGCTGCCATGAAGGAGTATGTGAAGATTAAGTCACTGCGGATTCTACGAGACTCGAATGCATAAAGATCAAGAATTGCAAGATGAGACTCGTAAGGAAAATGCTGCAATCCAGGGACCATTTTGGTGACTAGTCTCTGGACACGCTCAATGGCGAGTATGTCCTTATTCAACCCCATGTATATGACTCGATTAGCATGCTCAAGCAACGGTCCTATATAGAACCCGTGAAGCATTTGACAGGCGTGCCTGTATATGTGGGGAAAAGGCTCTTCTTATCATCCCAAGAATTGCGAACCCCTTTATGGTGACCATCTTGTGGTGATGAGAGAAACATAAACTATGTGACAGCCAAATCCCCAAATATTATTCGAGGTCAACCTGTGCACTACGTATCACGAATAGGATCCCGGATTCTCATCCGAACGACATATGTGGACATGTGCTGTCGTTTAGAGGGAGACTCCAATCATCCGACCAACACTTAACACGGCCATGGTCAGCCTGCATTGCACCGATTTTTAAATCAACAGCGTAAAGTAGAGCGTCGTTAGAACTAAGGTCAGGAAGGTTGTAGATTTAAAATGGAAACAACAGCAGACCAGGTACGGATTCTTGAGGAACTGCAGCGGAGGTCGGGAAGGGTGAAGAGAGAGACCCGACCCAGTTTTCACTCTGAAACTACTGTTACCAAGGAAGGGCACAATCCAGCGGGAAACCTCTTCTTGGATACCACAATGTTCTAGTTTATGTACAAGAGGACCCTGTGGGAGACGGTATAAGGCTTTGGCATAATCGAAGAGAGCAGCATTCGAGCGGGAGTTGAATTGACACAGTTACCATTGCTGAATGAACGTCATTGGGATCTTCGGCCTTAGGTGCACCCGCGTCAACTCAACCGATTTTGTCCTTCGTAACCTGTGAACTCATAGTTGTTGCACATCAGAACCTAATGTAAACGGAAGGAACCTTTCCCCATTTAGGATTTGTACTTCTTCGGGGAATCTTAGAATATCACTTGTCGTATCTGCGCTAAATTTGAATTCCTTGTAATTCCGAACTATTACGCAACCTAATTATTTTCAGTGGTTCTCCTACTGTGTGTAATTAAAACAGACGGTAGTACCCGCTTACGATTCCTGTTTGGTTTGAATTCTCATGGTGAATTAACTCATCTCGGCTTGTGTGCAACCACGATCGTAGCATCCAGATATCAGACTGAGGCTGACTAGGCATGGAAATGGACCTCTCTCCAGGGGCAGTTTCCGAAAGAAGACATGAGCTGGTCAATCGTTACACTTGAAAACCTTCGCACCAATCGTATACAAACGCGGACTTGTGTGAACACCATGTCATCGGATTTGTAAAATCTATCCGGATGAGTATAGTTCTGAGGATCTTGATTTTGTTCAACAGGTTCTCAACCAAAATGGATATCCAATCCATTTTATCCCCAAACATTCTAAGCCGCTTGACTCCCGAGCAGACCTCATAACACTACCGTGGAAACCCGAGTTCAGATTCCTATCCTACAAAGCGGATGATGTCGCACTCTCCATGGGATACATCAATCATGCTGATTGTGCTCCACCGCACAACCAACATCCTATCAACTCCGAGAAGAGATCTGGCATCCACACTCGCCAAATCGAACAGTATTTTGAAATTGCCTGTGCCTGCGGTTTGCATCACGTTGGCCACACAATGAAGGCACTACACACCCGGACCTTACAACACCGTCCCAAATGGTCTGTGAGTGCCCAAAGTGAAACTGCAGAGAGTACAATTACAAAACATCTACAGAAATCTGGTCATAGAGTAGGTGTCATCAAATCGTTTCGTGTTATCTGTCAGACAACGAACAAACACGTTTTGACGTTTAACGGAGCGCCTGCTATACACCGTATGAAACCATCGTTATGTGCTCAGAACCAAACGGCAGTGCATCCATCGCTACTTCGATAGAAAGTCACACCAATCGAGCGTTCTTCCCACTCTTATCTCCTCAGCATTATTCTTCGTTTCCACCCTACATATACATTCAAATCTAGTATCATTACTTCCGATCACATGATCGACTGACGACTGAACACTTCGAAAATTTTGCTCGTAGGCTCTTCCACATGCACCCCATTTCCTGTAAGGAATTTAAAAGGTGAACGAGATTATGCTTAAGCATTTATCTCACATGATGATCGTCGAGTTCTTCGAATTCTTCTGGGTACACCACGGTTTCAAATTTAGATGTCACATATCTTCTGTGACATCCTTTTCGCTTATATACATACCATACTGCTTTCTTCCGCATGTGTATCTTTTGAACGCTATTTCTTTACCAAGGATCAGGCATCTCCGGCGAATTTTCCTGAGATAGCAAACTCCTCTGTCAGCTGTCTGATGTGTTTGCAGTCTACTCCGTTAGACCAGAAGATTATTCAGCTTGTTTTGTCGTAATCAGGCCTGTTGTCTCTTCTCATGTATGAACACCTGAAAGGCTATGTTTCCCTCTGGCATTCTGAACGTGTCAGACGGTACACACCTCCAATGAAATTGATCATACCTGGTTTGCTCTTGCTATTTGACCCTAGCGCGTTAAATGTTTCTTGGTCAGTTTGGGGGTATTGACGATCACCAAATCAAATATGTATTTCATCTGTTCTGCCATCCATCACGTATAATCATCAGCATGCCGGTAGAGAGCGTTTTCGTGTGAAACATTCGAGTTTGGAGCATTGAAGTGGCCTAAACTGAACACCGTAGAAGGATCTAACACTTGCTCAAGTAACACAAACAAAGCTATATCTCCGAAGACTGCTGGTGCTGGGCTTCAGTAAACCCATGCCAATGGCATAGCCTACATTTGCTATACATACTGCAACTTGGTAACTTCCCAAAGGTCTGCCCGTCAGTAACAGCTTAATGTTGCACAATTGAAACTAAGGATACGACTCCATTTCCACCGTCTTGTCTGCTCATGTAGTGAATAGGGAGCACGGCTGAAGAGCGCCCATCCAATTCAGCACCAGGTTACACCCATTCTTCGAAATGATCGTCATGCTGGCATCAGTTTTCCTGCTTTAAGCAGAATTCCAAGGTTGCACAGCCCTGTCTACAATAATTTCGTTATACGCTGTTTGCTCTTGGTTCCGTATCCAAGCACGATTGTGTTGGGTGGGGCATGAGACTTCAGTCCCTTATAGCACAGCGCCCTTTGTTTATTCCGGTTGTCGAAGTGATCGCCTGCATACACTTAGGCACATCATTCTGTTACTCAAGCGATGTGTTAAGAGGATTGGCCATGTTGCGTAGTCTCTTACCCTAGCATTAGTTAATCAAGGTGCAGTCATATTCCTCATATGTACATTCCAGCTTCTTTTGAAGACAATTTTTTGAAAATCTGCGAGGGTCGTCATGGTAGAAACCGTCCTTTCGAGGACCCTTGCTAATGTTTATGTGCCGTTTGATGGCGCACTTCTCATCCCATACTTTATACTGTGAAAACGTCGGCCTTACAGACTTCTGAACTATTTTACTGTCATTAGTTCCTGCTGGAAATCAGTGGCACATTCCATTTATTGAAAAATGTTGGGAAATTTCTAAGCACGCATTGTTTTATGGGATGAACGTTTGGTCAATAGATGATATTAACAAGGAGCAAAGTTTACGAATCTACTTTACGGAATATGGCGTATCCGGAAATCAGAATGGCTATTGTAGTACAGAACAGGTGCCGTGATTATGATATTCTATGCAGTACTTCTTGGAATAGTATCACACAAAAGCCCGCTGGAAGTCGATAGATAGCGATGAACTCAGAAATTGCCTCTTTCTCTCTTACGTTTATGAGATGAGTCCGATACTTTGTCTTAGTGATTACAATTCAAACCTTTAAGCTTATAATTCTGACTGTGTGTTATATGAGTGAAGTTGCAGATTGACTGCGTAAACGAGACCACGGCAAGGTAAATGTAATTAATATTTGTCACCCATATAAAACAGGCCTGAGGTGACTAGTCGCTTAGTATTCCTCCGAACAATAAGTATTGACGTATAGCGCCTTTCCTTTGCCAAACGTTCTAATACGGCTTGACTGCTAGACCTGGGTCCCTGCTATGCGGCCTCCCCTAGTCTACTTGCGCGGAGACAAGAAAGACACGGTTGCGGAAAAACACGCTGTGTTGTCAAATACCAGTTCGACCAAATGAATAAAATGCCTGTAAATATATATCATGAAATAGTGGCCAAATATGGCCATTTACTTGTTGAATCACTGTCTGCTCGTTTAGGCCACTTCGTTTCCAAGTGGCCAGGTAAGGCCAATTCCATGGACGTTAGTTTCTCGGGCTGGCGTGACACCCACGCTCACGTGCACGTGTCCACCTGTCGCGACACACTCTCACTTGCACGTCTCCTGCTTGTTGGTCCGACGTGCCCCTCAGTGCTTTGTTGATGTCTGATTTCGTCAGCCATCCCGTGGGCCTGACTGACTTGCAATGATGACTGATTTCATCAGACGTCACCAATGTCCTGACTAGATTGTTTTGGTGAATTGGCCTCCTAACAAGTATGTGATAAACTGCGGGTGGTATTGCAATCGCTACAGTGTCCAATCTATGCCAGTGAAATCTCAGACTGCCTATCAATTATCGAAAGTGACGTTCAGCAGGTTGAATTATCAAGAAGAGTTCCGCAATACCGGGAAGTCACAATGGCGCTGTTACTGGTTGAAGTTATCACGACAGTTACCTTGTTTCAATCGAGGCGATCACAAAACCCCCAACACTCCCACCAAGCGATAGTAAATTTGACTTTCGATATGATGGTTTATGTTTGCTTTATACGATATCCATGAAGCTCGGTTGTCATCTAGGGCTCTAGACAGGAATTCAAATACTGACCGTGACAAGGGTGGGTAACACTGGCGAGATCTAACAGGAGCGAAACCCCTGACTGAACTGTCCACCTGGATGTGAACCCGATGACCAGATGTAAACCACAACACATCTGTCCAAAAAAACCGAATACTTGCAATCAGTATTGTGGCTCACCTGGGCTTGTTTCCGTGGATTTAATCCTACTGTTTATACTGTTTAGCAATATGATAACGTCGTAAATATGTCTAAATTGAAGTGTTTTAGTACCGAATGTAAACATGTGGTGGGAAGAAAGCAATATTTATCGAAATATGGAAAGTGTGATCAGTAGGATAGGATCACAATTTTCATGAAACTAATTTCGCGATGCACATAAACAGAAAACTGAGAGAGCGTCCAAACTTCCCGTTAAGGATGGCCGACATTGCAACACTGTCAACGGCTAATGGTGGCGTTTCTCTCACATTTCTTAATTGATTTGAATTCTCTAGAAATGTTCTGTTCACTGAGGTATCCTTCAAACCCTTCGTGAAGTTGTTAAAACACGCATTACTGCGTCTGCACAACGGAGATTGTTGTCGAGTTACAAAACGCTCTATCACGCATGAAACACACCGTACAGCAAGCCAATCACACGTGGTTATGACTGCGATTGACTGAAGAATTCGTGAACAATAGACGCGTATCATTTCAAAATGCAATCTGATATAAGCAGGTGACAGCACGTTTTGAGCTGACGAATCAAAACGCACTGAACATGGCACGATATACATTAGGGTGGTGAATATCACTCGATGCGGAAACCTAATTTGTTGGATGTTGCGGCGGAAGCAGGCGAACAAGGTTCACCAAGAAAGAAACGTTTGACATGATACGCGTAAAAGATAGCCCCAATGTCAGACAGGCTAAACTATAAGGCATCGGATTGCGGCCATTACAACATGGACCAATTTTACAGCTGATGAAGTGTACCGGTGCTTCCCATTAACTGAGCTGCACGCCATATTTCGTTGGCCGCTTTGTGCAAGAGTGGTGCGCCAGTGAAAATAAGTTTACCAATGTTTGTCATTTGCGCAGTTACAAAGCGACACTGTTGTGTGTAGATTGAATTCAGCTCACTAAATCAGAGGACAAGAATTGTAATTGCGTAGTTTGAACGATATATTTAAACCGCGACTTTAGGCATCTCAACGAAATTAATTTGAATATGCAAGATCATATCAACATTGCTGGTGACATCAATGAAAATATACATATTTTGAAAAATCGATTTTTTTGTCAGACATGCTGAGAGGCGTTGTCAGCGTTAAATACAGTTTCGCGAGACGCTCCAGAAATACCTCTGAGCGAACTGAGATAACTTTTCGAGAGCGCCCAACAAACTTCCAAAACTGGTTTAGTTGAACCATTGCAGAAACTGCTAATCTCCGAATTAAGAGTTGGATGAAAACTCAGTTTGGTACAAATGTCTTACCAAATGTAAATGACACTAATGGATTCCAAGAAGGGTTAATCGATTTGCCGAAATACCAGATTCAACGGACTACATTCAGTTAACCATCATACAGAATAGTTTGGATTAAATTGTAAGATGCGAGATTTCGTAGCAAAGAAGCAAAACAGCAGCCACCATTTTCTACCGCCTAATTCAGCAAAGCAAATTTCCCTGTCTCCAACCAAACGAGACTAAAAATAAACTTGGTTCCTTCTATGATATACTCTTATCTCTTGCTGTTCATGTAAAACTACGATTTAGCTACATTTTTCGTCGAATCATTATCAGCGAAACCATTCCTCAGTAAATATTTGAGCGAAAAACGGTTCAAACCCAATGGTGCATTTTCTACAGAATCCAGTGTTGTGCTAGATCCATTGTGGTCCGGTGCGGATTTCTGATTGAAAGCTTTATGTCACTGTCTTAAGTGGTTGGGAATCACTGAAATAAAATATTCGACAGTGTAGTGGATTGTCAAGCTGGAGGTGTGGACGTTCCAACTCTCGGCGGAATGCATCGATGATGCGACAAGTTATGTCCAAAATCCCCAGAGAGTGGGTCGGGGACAGCATGGGCGACTGGAGGGGCCATCGCTCAACTTGATCGGACTAACGGGCGAGAAATGGCAGGCAGAATGGGATGGATAAGCAGATTGGGGGCATGATTACTGCAACCTCCGGAGGAATATCTCGTCGGGGTCATAGACTACGGCGAGAGGTCATAGTGGATGGACTGCGAGCAGCACGAACGACCGGACGAACCATCGCCAATCGAGATCAGCCCAACGAACGAGGAGTGACAAGCGAGATAAGCCCCAGCACAGGAACCGTACCGAAGTGCACGCGACGGATGAGCGGAAACCGGGGCTGTTTTAGGCCAGATATATGGCTCACAAACGCAAACGCGCGTGTACAACGGTGCCTCAGAACTACCTGTCAGATGTTCACATTCGGTGTTTCCGTTGCAATCTGTATGCCATCAACATCATCGTCATCATCATCATCATCATCATCATCATCATCATCATCATCATCATCATCATCATGTGGACGGTGCTAACCAATATGTTCGAATGACATGACGCAAGCCAATCAAAATCATGAAGTCATTTTTGCCTCATATATATTGATTCGCATTAAGACATTATTGAGATTCAATCTGTCGTGTAGTAAGTACACCGTTCTTGATATCACCACTTGACTTCTTCTACATGGTGACAGAGGTGAAAGACCAGGATCTGCCAAAGATGACGTCCGTTGGAGGTCTGAGCATAGTACCACCAGCCCCACTGAAGCTGAACGAAGGCGATGATCTTGCCAGCCGATGGAAGACATGGAAGCAGTAGTATGAGGACTTTCGTACGCTATCTCGTTTGGCGACTACTGAGAAAGAATATCAACTCGCCATGTTTCGGCACGCAGTCAGAGACGAGGCAGTGAGACTGATGAATACATTTTCATCCGAGCCGGAAGAAGACGCCGGTGATTGGGAGGTGATGATGAGGAATATAGAACAGTTTTGCTTGGGCCAAATGAACGATACGTTTGAACGCTACAAATTCAACAGCCGCACACAGGGACCAAACGAATCAATGAATCACTTCATTCAAGCGCTGATTTCTATGTCCGAGTCATGCGGTTTCTGCAAATGTATGCAGGACATGTTGATCAAAGATAGGTTGATCATTGGGATGAACGATGCCAACATCACCAAACGTTTGCTGAAAGACCCGAAATTGAGTTTGAAGCAATGGATAGATATGTGCCGCAGTGAGGAGGCAGCCGACAAAAATGCAGAAGCCCTCAGAACTCACTCGACAGAAGAAATCCACCGGATCAACGCAGAATACANGAGTTCAAATTTCGGCCTTGGCAATGATATGCACTACTGACGAGCTCTAATGAGAGCGAAACTCGAGTCTAGTGCTTCTTCCTTTCGGAAGAGACTGGTTACAAAGTCTATGTGAATGCGAACGCTGCGATCAAATGTGATCGGTGGCCAACTTGAAATGTCATACGACTTTGGCTAGTGTGGAAATTTCAAGTCATTTTCCTGTTCGGTGAATAATCTTCGGTTACTTTTCTCCGAACCGGTGGTATACTGTTGCCACCATCGTTATCTGGAATTGAACGAAATAGAAGTTCACAAAAGTAAATAACGCGTTACATTAACGATCTACTCAGCAACAACTCATGAATAGAGCAATCCCCAAGGAAATTCTCATGGGCAGAATCAAAGAAACAAACTACCTAATTATTTAGTGTAAGTAATCCAGGATTTCGCCTACAGCATGAGTGACAACCATACTACTGGCAGGGGGAAGCGTGATACTCGGAATTAGGGACTTCAAATAGCTCTAGAAATCGCACTTGAATTGAAACCTCCAACGTAAGTATTAAGGAGAAGACCCGATATTGGTGGCAGTAAGCAATTGTTATTCATGATTTGAGAAGCCGAATTTATGGATGTACAACAGTATTGAAGAAATCGCCGTCTGTCATTCGCCGATCGTGTTAGCACATGCAAAGTCACAAATTGGTGAGTAACGGATGGCACAACACTGAGACCGTTCGTCCAATCCTGGTGTCGAATCTTTAACGCGACATTTGGATTGGCCACTTGTCAGATCTTCTATTATGTTGGGGTTTGGATGAGCGCTGAATCGAGTAGATTTTCACCACAGGAAGTTATATCGGTTCAGCAATAGATGCAATATTCCAACCAACAAATTTGCCGACGAAAATGTTTCGATTGCTCGCCTATTAGTTACAGAGGCAGTTGTAAAGTGAGACGCAAGACCGGAGCAGCCTAGAGCCGATAATGATTCTAACTTTGGTGATGCTGCCCAGTGTTCATAGTGGTACGGAGAAATGTGAGTTGAGAAACAACAGTTAATTTGGACACCAGACCGGTTTGTACGGATAACGAGTATCTGTTTTCTGTCTCTCTCTTTTTAATGAAGTTGCTCTCGAAAATCATCGCGAAACTTGGGCAAATAAGGAGTGCTGGTTGAACGAGGTGAGATTGCACAGTATATTCCGCTAAAATTTATGTGCATCGAAATTTTTTAAACCTCTATCCATCACTGATGAGCGGGTGGCGACAAATGACCGTAATAGCTGTGCGAAGTAACTTACTTAAAAGATGTGAGGACATTAGGGCTTTGAATAAACTGAAAAGCAAGTGAGAATTTAATGGGGGAAAAGACGGGAAAAGGTAGATTTTGGCATAAGAGTGTCAACCGTAAATCATGAATCAATAAGAACATTACTTAGAGAGCATTCATTGATATAACGATGGGAAAACCAATAAATTTGTTTGGCAAAAGTCATGAGCACATTTCCGCGAAGGGATAACCCATATAGGCTAAGTAAACAGGCATGAAAAGCGGAAAAACGGTGATTACCGACAGATGGTAGAATGGGAGAATAGACCGAGGATTTTCAAAAATAATTAGGAGATTCAACAAAGAATCATAGCGAAAATTGAATAAAGACAGGGGAGTTGGAGTTTGATGGAACAAAGAGGTTGTGGTGTAGGATGGTGAACTCCTAAGCAAACTTAAGCTTCTGCTTCATAATGATCAAATCAATCACACGGTTGACTTCGTAAACTTTGACTGCATCACCTACTTCAGTATGGACAAAACATGATGTCATCCTCTATGGCCTATTACAGTGTCCGGTACCTCCAGTTGCTTTCCTAGTCAGACTCGATCGTGACTCGTTTATGCTGTCCGTTGATTGCCGATTTGTCTGACTATCCAGCACAAACTGTCACAACAAGACCGGACAAATGAGGGCTGTATTACATCACGGCAGCGAGAGTTGGCCGTTCAGTGTAGAAAGAGTGAGTCGTCTTCAGGTATTTGACCACCGGTGTCTGCGTTCAGTCACTCGTGTCAGGTGGCACCAGTGAGTAAGCAACGAAGAGGTTAAGAAGCGGGTGTTTGACACTGATTGCAAACGAGTTATTTTATTCAATCCTTACATTGGCACAGAATCGAATACCTAGGCCATGCATTAACGATGGTAGGTAGTCGCCTGTCATACCGAGCACTCATTGCCGACACTGCGGCCGACTGGCCTGAGGTGCGAGGCGAACAGATGATGAGCTGGCGTGTACAAATGAAGTCGTTCACGAAGGGGTTGGCCGTTGTAGATCGGGTTCATCTCCCGGGTTGGGGCCACCACGACTCACAGAGTCGATGGCTTGAGACATTGGGTAAGATGGCGGCTGACCGAGCACAGTGACGTGAATGGTGTCGTTGTTTGGCCGAGCCATCTGGGAAGTGGGCGCATTTGATGAGGCGAAACAGTAAAAGCCGTACGGGAACTGTCTTGCTGATCACGCCTTTCCTTCACCTACAGTTCGGTTGTGTGTTTGCAAGGTGTAGGCACCTTGATATTGCATGTTTGAATATAGGCATAGCTATTTTTATTAGTTAGACCCCTTCCCTTCCTTTTTCGTCCTCTCTCCGTATACAACGTCTGCTTTCATCTTCTCATTGGCTGCATGGCAGCTAACCATCAGTGGTTCACCTTGGCGTCTTCTTGTCTATGATGATGACCATGATAATTCAACATCCAATTCAGTTACACGAATATTTATGCAAATACTAAAATGTGGCAGACTGGTGTTATTCAGTTGTATCACACGTTTCAGTACACGTAATCTCACAGATTCACCGGTACCCCGTTTGGTGACTGCAAAAATAACTCTTAGGTACCGGTATCCAATATCAACCTATAGACCAGCGTTACAAACAAGCTGTATGATTGCTTAACGTTAGTACCCATCTTCTAAGTGATTTACGCATCATCCCACACTCGGCGTCAGTTGCACTTGATCCATTTAACAGAAGCTTACCTCTGTATTCAAACGATGTATAAATGTAATACTTCTGCTATTTTTCACCTGTTCGTCTGTGTACTACTAAACAGAATCAATTTTATTGTTTTTCAGATAACTTAAAAATATTGCCAAGCGTGCAGTAAAAAGTTTTGTTAGTACAATTGTGTCGGGACTAAGGAAGGCTGTTCAAAATTGATGTTTTTCAAATGCTCCATCACAAGCAGCTAGCTATCGTGAGGTGCGATGAAACCTAAGCAGGTTGGCTGTTACCACGTTGTCTGAATATGGGAAATACTGCCCAAACAGAAGTTCTCAACCAGCTCACTCTGAAGTCCACCACCACTACTGATGAATACTAAAGTTGCATTACTGATAGGCTGCTTGACGGATTCGAGAGAGATCCAATCACGGACAATGTGCACTTTGGCTGGATTCGAACCACCTGGAGAAACAGAATGCCCAGACTAGGCAATTGATCTACTGGCTGAGTTACGAAACGATGCTGGATGATCAGAAATTTCACACTTGAATCCGGTTCGGTCTTGGCTTGGTGGGTCAGCTGGTACAGTAATTGCCGCGTCTGGACACGCTGTTACCATCGCTGGTTTGAAACCAGTCGAAATGCACATATTTTGCAATTCAGTCTCTTCTAAATTCTGGACCAATTGGGTAGACGACCCCCAGGAAATAGAAGTGCAAATTTTACTAGATTTTTCCAATAGATCCTTCCAAGGTCATCATAGCTTCAAATATTTCAAGCTTCAAAAATGTGACGCATGGTCATTCATATCTTATTTCAAACAGAATAACAGAGTAGATGTTTAAAAAGGTACCAAACCGTACTAGTTCATGCCATCAGTCCAGAATTAGACGTATATGCAAGTCACGTGTTTAGTACAATGTCTTGTGATGGTAGAGAGTGACCTAAAGCAGGTGCTTCGAACTATTTTGTGATGGTCCGTTTGATGAACACCAGAATGAATCGAAGAGGCATTTAGTCGTAACGATTGAGGAAGAGCGTCTGTGCCCTGCTTAAGCTATGACTGATTTCAGTGAGATATGTGCTAGCAGTGTTTGTAACTGACCTTCAGGTGAGAGAAAAGCCTACGGAGTAATGAGCACTTGGGAGATTAAGGTTATCGATATGAGTTTGCGCGGAGGTGAACCTGGGGAAGCCAATATTGTTCACTAGAAGTACCTCCTCCATGTTGGAATATTGCAGACAACCGTTTCCTTCATTTCTTCCAGGCAGCTGGTCCAGAAACAGTGCTGTGTTGGTAACACTTTGCATTCCGACGATCCGTGTATCGTATTAGATCTCGCCACCGTCCCTCTCGTCATCACGGTTCACGTCGTGATTACGAGGCCGTTCACCATCTGAAAGATATACGGCACTCCAAGGCCAATAATATTTGCAACCGTTGTTACAGTGGACTAACCGACTTATCGCTCGACTCATCGCCATACAACTTTTTCGGTTGAAAACACAGTCGGCAAGTCATCGGTGCGAATCATTATCGTCAAGGTCACTAGTTGAAATCTCAACGCCAAATTAGCCACCCGAAACGCCAACCCATTTTCAGTAAATAAGATATGTCCAATCTGGAACTGCATAACTGAGCCTGTCATGACAGCGCCACTAACAGTGGACTGTAGGCAAAAATTGATGCATGCGTTTGTGAACCTGGACCGAGCCTCCGATCAACTCAACCGTAGGGACAATTTCGACGTGGCGTGTGACCCAAGAATCAATGTCAACTAGTCGTTATCTTTCGAAACGCGTTCCCTTCATTCCCACTTCGCCTTCCATACTCTCTATCTGAATTAGCCTTATTCCGGTCCGTGCTCATATGATACCTATCCCCCCTGAAATGGAACTCCCCTGTTTGTTTTTCTGTCTGTCTGTCTGTTTCATTGTGTTTACACTTCCCCCACTCCACGCCATCTTCTTACCGTCCAACACACCATCAGGTGTGCACAACCTGCAACATCTCAGTGATTCCAACGAAGCTTATGCAACTTGTTCCACAGCTGTGCAAACCGCAACTCGCAGTAACGCTTCCGGACGAAATGAGGTAAGTGTTGATTCCAGATTGGGCTGTGATCTACTATCAATTCGTCAACCCGTTGGCCAAAACGACCCACGTTCAGTGTGGGTGGCTTCAGTCCACTCTGTCGTGTGCTGGACCGGACGCCTGAGCGACTGGATGCGTGGGCGAGGGGCAACGGGCCGAGTGCCTCACCATTAGCCTTGGCACTCCGTCCAGCGGGTACCTGGATCGACGGTGCACATGTTCGGTCGGGTCACGCACAAATCACGTGATTGAAATTTCGGCCACGCGGCCATCGTCTTGACACTGGTAGGTTGCCCGTTGCAATGCAACGACAACATTGGGGTTTGACCAAACGCGTCTATACCAATTGGATTACGGAGAACAAGTATCGTGACAAAAAGTGGGCAACGGACAGACTGTATGCCACACTGCAGAAGACTCATGATGAACATCTCCGTAATAGAAACCAAGTTTGCAATGGAAAAGAATAGCAAATGAGAAGAGAAGACGTATACCTTGGTGGAACTGCGGCCTCGGTCACTCGTAACATCATTTCCACAAGTCACTATTCGACCAAAACATTGAGGTGTATAAGACTAATTAAAACGCGACTTCAGGGCTACTTTTCGACAGTGACTCACCGGAAAATCCATCTGGATGTGAACGTTGCGATCAAATGTGAGTGATGGTCAACGTGACAAAAACCGGATCCTCAACCACTCAACAGTGAACCAATTTAAACAGCACTCCAGATTTGCTGGAGTTGCGGAGGGCGATTGGTCAACTGCGCAACGGGAAGGCTGCAGGCGGGGATGGGCTGCCAGGTGAGATCCTGAAGAATGGAAGACCGGCTCCAGCTGGTCCATTCCATCTGGGAGCACGAGGCGATGCCATAACACTTCAAGGACGTCCTTAGCGTACCCTTGTTCAAAGGCAAGGGTAGAAAGCAGTGCGCCACCGGGATATCAGTCTTCTGAGATGCGCAGGCAAGGTGCTTGCCAGAATCCTCCTGAACCGATTGAATGCGGACGTTTTGGTGGTCACCGTTCCCGAGGAGCAGCGTGGATTCCCGGCGAGTCGGAGTACTATCGACCTGGTGTTTGCTGCTCGACAGCTTCAGGAGAGCTGCTGGGAACGTGTTAGGAGGCGCATCTCCTAACGAGACAGCCAGGATGCATCACGCCACATCAATCGACCGGCCCAGCTCGGATGCTATGGTCGTGGATGGTGATATGGTCCCACTCAGCCAATCAGATTGCAAGTGTGCGGTCGAACACCCGTGCGCTGCCTGGCCAGTCTATTTTCTCGTGTCTGCCCTCTGGTACCCATTGTAACGTGATTTGTTCTGACACCCTGACTACCATCTATGACTGTCTCAATTGATTCGCTTCGTGTCTGTCGCCCATCTATGGTAATCGTTTGTCCCATAAATCTAGAGCTTCTGTAGTCTAAGTTTTGTCTCGCTCGTCCAATAAACAACGCAACCGCGTCTCTTCTGATTTCTCGTTTTTGGGGTCAAGCGAATGAGCGCGTACCAAAGGGGACGATCCAATAGAACGGAACCAGCCCCCGTATGCCCTGTTTGTGAAATTCACCAAGACTTTTGATTCCGTGAGCCGCGAGGTGCTGTGAACGATGCTTGGTATGTTTGGATGTCCAGGTAAGTTCGTCAGTATGGTTATATTGTTGCGTGCAGGCATGAAGTCGCAAGTGCAATCGTGTGGATCGACCTCTGATGATTTTGACATCGTTAGTGAAGTGAAGCAGGGTTGTGTTCTAGCCCCAGCCCTATTCAGCCTATAGTTGACTGCCATGGTAACGGTTGCTTTTCAGAACACTGGAGAGGATGGTGTGGAGGTCGAGTACCGGACGGACGGACCGCTGTTGATTAACTGACGTTTCGGCGCCCCAACCCGGCTACAGACCTCAAGGATGCGCATGCTTCTGTTCGCAGATCACAGCCCACTGCTGGCACACAGCATCAACGTTTGGATTGAACATCAACACACGTAAGACGTTTTCCTTCTTTCAGCCTTCTCTTCGTGGAGGTGTTGCTTGTGTACCTCCATCCCAAATCCGTATCGATGGAGACGTTATCGATAGCCGTGGGGATTTTTGCTACTTGAGTAGCAATTTGTCGACAGATTTGTCCGTCGACCGTGAGCTGAGAGCGCGTGTGGCAAAGGCTAGTGCTGCTTTAGGACGTCTTGAAAGGCGTGTTTGGAAGAATCATGGCCTGAAGATGGCTACCAGGCTCTGTGTTTACCGCTCAATGGTGCAGTCTATACTGCTGTATGGCAATGAGATGTGGACATTGTACCAGCGGAACGTGACCTATCTGAGCCGCTTCCATGCGCTGTGTCTGAGGCGCATCTTGGGTATTGGGTGGTCGGGCATGATTCCGAACACCGAGGAAGCCATGCTGATGCTGAATCAGCTCCGTTCGGTGGGTCACATCCGACGGATGGGCGATGACCGTATCCCGAAGCAGTTACTGTACGGACAAGTGAAGTCAGGTATGCGAGATACCAGGATGTTGTGCAGGTAAGTCTTTCACGTTGTAACACTGATTTTAGATGTTGGGAAGATTTGGCGTTGAACCGGACGGCCTGGAGGAATACGGTTCGGGCGGGCGTCCGAGCGTTCAACGAGCAANAAACAGCACTGGCCGACTGCACACAAAGGCCCCACTCGCACACCTACCGGCCTTATTCTCCGGGTTTACACTGGATATGTGGTGTGTTGGTGGAACCGCGGGTGGTGTGGCGTAAGCCGATTGCGGTGATGGTTAAGCACAGACGTCTTTTAGCTTCGGTCACTGTGACAGGCTAATCCGAATCGGATGCCACCAATCATGATTCGTTTAGTTCCAAACACTGACAACGCGATCAACAAAGATCAACTCACACCTGTCCGCTGAACTGATGGTGGATGATGGATGGTTTCGACCACAATCCTATTGCAATTTGCGAAAGCTCATACTAACTGTAATGCCTCACATTAGACTGTTCTCACGTCTATCCGTCGGCCCAACTTCATCTGATGAAATGACTACGCATCGGTGTGCCTTCCACCCTACATTTCATCGGCAGAGGTTTCTCCTAGTCACTCAGCACATCAAGCGGGACAGCATGAATGAATCCACAAGGGTTATTCGCAGAATGAACTGCTCACTACCAACAGCTCTAATGACCTGTATATTTTTATGGCCACCTAAACGATGCTTACCTGGACAGCATATTTCCTTTCACGTTCTCAGCCTGTTTGAACAATTTCACTAGTAAATGTTATCACACCACATTCTTGCAGTTCGAACTAATGACGATGTGATCATGAAAGTCCAGCTTATATCTTCCAGTTGGCCAATTGGCCATCCATGCACGGGCCAAATCAAGATTGCATCAGCACCATCATCAAGTTGGTAAGCTCAAGCCATCATTGATTTGCTTAGGTCGGAAGCTTTTGAAGCGTACTTTTTCGCTCAGCTACTTAAAGTGAACTCATGACGCAACAGTACACGTTGCACATTTCAGGCAATCGAAAGCATAGGGAATCTGGGTCTCATGGATGCACCTTTGTTGTGAAAACAGCATCCTACAAAATTAGAAGCCATTGGAAACCGTAACAATTCTCTGTAATGCTTCATTTATGTGGAGGTTATTTAACGAATTTTTTCACCGGATGTCCTAGGCAAGCGCACTTCCTTTCCAAGCTACGACCTTGAACAGATGTACCGCCACTCGGGAACATAGAACAATACGATCTGAATTGATCCACTGTGTACTTGACGCCTGCCAGCTTTTATTAACAATAGTCAATCTACGACCCTAGAATAAACACGTGAACTGTTGACTACTCAAGTTATTCACGACTTCACTGAACCCCACTTTCGGTATACTAGATCCTCAGCCTAGGCTACTTAATATAGTCCCATTAAGAGCACCTGCTCATCACAGTGCGTGCGTTTTTGTAAGCCAGCACCCGTGAATTCGGTTACTATGTTGCGTCTCTAATGTGGCCACCCCTTCCGGTTTCATCACAAAGTGCATTCAATATCGGCCACTAAAGTAGACATTTTCCAATTGGACACAGCAAACTAGATATTCGATCATGAACGTGATTATCGTGTCAATTTTCAGCATATACTTCGTAGACTGGATTACTTTGATTGATGAGGAATTGGTCACACGCGTTCAGTCACGGGAACCCTCATTTATATCAGTCAATTCTGTAATACTGATTTCAATTCCGCGGAAATTGTGCCGCACTGGAATGCAACTCCAACAACAGTGATCACAGCGTGGAACAGTAGGAGATTTATCCTCAGGTTGATTATTGTGTTTGTAGTTCATTCACAGCGTCGAGAAAGTTGTGAAAAAGAGCACAGTGGCTTCTGAACGAAAAGACTGATAACCACTCCAAGGTAAGACAAACGCAATCAAATGTTCACGACAACGCAGATCGTACGGGTGCGGCAGGCAGCTTTGGAACGAATTTGCGTGAGGGTCAATCTTCCCGGCCCTGCTAACCGAGTGGGGTTGGTGAACGCTGACAGGACACCACTGGGTTATGCTTGTGCGCACCAACACTGGTGTTTAAAGTTCGTCTTGGTCAGCTTGTTCGACTCCATCATCCCAATGTGCCTTGCCTGCCATGGCTCGCTGGCGTTACACGACTGGTGTATGCTCACATAGATATTTGGGCAAAGCAGTTTGAACACGAAAATTAGTAAGTGCAGGCACTTCACAGTGACTCACCAGTAAAAAACTCACAATAGTCTGGTTCCTTTTTTACGGTAAACAACTAAAGGGATGGATAATTAATCAACCGCCTGAGATAGGAAATGAGCTAAGTTACGGGGATAGCAGGATAGTTGTATTACGAGAGTTACAAGTGCGATACATTACTATTCAATCGGTCCACGCAGGTGATTGACAAACTGATTCAATGTTTGAGTAGATATCAGCAACTGACTCAGTTCTAGACATATTGAAAGTCGCTGAGAAGTGCGATTAAAGCGGCTGTCTATAGGAAATCTGCGTTGTTCGGTCAGTAGTTAAACCTCAGCACCTTCACACTGCTGTGAACCTAGACCCCGGTGGTACAGAAGTTGTTTATGTGGTGAAACCAATAGAAGAGTTATGCGTCTCAACCAGACTACGAACAAAAACACTCATTCGCACACCACATTGATATGAGGATTTTCCGGTCGCTTTGGACACCAAGTCTCAGTTCCTTCATGTGGCAGAAGCCATCCCATGTGATTCTATCCTCCATATCTCTCATATCTCATATCGTCCTCGTATTTTTCCCGCAGCCACTTCAATCCATGCTGTCGCTTCGCTACTGAATAGTGGTGATGTAAGTAGTACAGTGCGACCGCCCATCCCTACTACAATACCTGCCCAACATAAACGAACATTGGTGTTGTGAGCCAAGAACTAGGATGACACAAAAATTGTCTATTTGGAAAATCAACACATGAGATGTACGCTTCAACACCACAACGAAGAAACCCAATCATTTGCATATAATGTTGATCCAAAGAAGTCACGGTTGTCACGGTTACCAGTGCCAGGCTCATGTACAGAAAGGAAACCAGTTCATGTGAAAGAGCACTTCGATGTTATTTGTTGTATTCTTCCAACGTTACTTCAATATCCAAACATATGCTGACGCCTGGTTACTCAGCAGTGACGTGACTAGTTCAGTATGATCGCTCGTACTCACTATACTCCCCCCGCAAAGATTGTTACATCTGCAGCAAAAGTCGTCCAGGTTCTCTGCGTTCTCTTGACGATCTGCGTACCGGCTTCAATAATGCAGACTCACCTGGTGTGCATTTTCTTCTGATAAGGGTGTCATACCATTTACAAAGCTGGCTTCCGTGAACTCAACGCTGATGCCTCGTATTATTCATCAAATACACTGGGCAGCGACGATCCACTACTATATTAAGTCCTTCCCACTTTGTTAGGAACTTTCTAGACCGGCGTCTTGTTGCACCCGGACTTCTCTGGACTCTATGTTCAACCTTCGAACCAGGTACAAGCACAGTACATCAAGCCGGTAAACTTATAGTTGACTACCCTTTGGAAACCTCGTGTGTGCTTGTCAGGTTCTGGTTGGCCAACCTCCGAGCTTCTGTTAGTTCACGCGTGTTCAACTGTTGATCTTCCCATTAACCATGAGAGGCGGGGAATCCGCCCATACATCAGCTCGTTGTTCCTTGTGGTGAACAGCGGTAGTGTTTCCCCCAGCTTCCCGCTCTCGCCACCAACCATCCCTCGGTTGTGCGATTTTCCTTCCGTGTGGTTGAGGGTGGTATGACGTTGTGAAAATTTTCTTGGTTCTGAAGAACTCCAAACAATTCCGAAACTCCACACTTTCGAAGCACGGCCCTTGATCAGCAATGTGTTCCATCACCGTCCTGCACACGGTGTTTGCACCGTGGTTTTCGGAAGTGGTTACTGGAAGGGAGCCCACCATATCCGCTTACTATATTCCTCCATTTCGTTGACCGGGATTAGTGTGGGGTACTGACTGGGGTGGTTAGTGCTCTTCAGTAGCTAACATTACTGGCACACCCGCGCATAATTCTTAATATCATATTTCATTCTCGGTCATTAGACCCTTTGCTTCAGCATTTTGGGAATTCGATTACAATCCGCACAACCCAACTGATGACATTCCTTTACAACTCTCGCCCCTAACTCTGGCAGCATAATGGTCACGCCTATTCCCTCTTGCATTTGGCGCATCAAAACTCCCGCACTAATCAGTCGCAAGTCTGACTAGCGCATTCTGGTATCTTTTACTCCCTGATTCTCCTCTTCTCCTGGCGGTTCTCCTCCATATAGAAGTTGGTCAATCACCTCCCGGATGGCTGTATCCATTCTGTGTGCTGCTTGTAACTTTCTGGGGTCATTTTCCAGTTCAACACTGCCAACTCCGATCATCTCCTTGTGGACCTCATTCATGTGTTGATTTCGGGAAAGCATATCGGTGAATTGTGAAGCCCTACTCCTTTAGTTGTGAAGCCCAGCAAGCCAGCTTTCCTCGGGGGTCCTTCGTTGATATTTAATCCATTCCAAAGGTTTGTGGTCGGTCTCTTCAGGGAAACACCGACCAGTTATAGCTTAGATCTTCCCAAGACACACACGATCGCAGAACACTCTTTCCTTTGTTGAAATGTTTTGCCCAGTAGAAATTAGTACCCGACTGACATATTCAGCATCACCTTGCGGCTTCAGTACAACTTCGATTCCTCCATCACTCGCATCCGTTGTGACAACGAAGCTCTGTCACTCACTGGTAATTTCAGGGTGAATTGTCGAGTCCTCATCAACTGCTAGATTTTGACAAACGCTTTAATGACTCTGTCTGACCAATGTAACTGGCAGTTCCTTCTCAGAATTTCACATAGGGGGCTTGCGAGATGACTGACGTTTATGATGAAGCGACTGTTGGTACCGGAGTAGCTTTGAGCGTCATTAGTTTATCAGACAGTGGTTGGACTTTGCTCTGGGGGACCTTATGACCGAGTAGTACTAACGTCTGTTTAGTCATCTGAGACTTTGAATTAGAAATCCGTAGGCCGGTTTGTTCAGTCTTCTGTAACACACCTGAAACCTGCCTCGTACGTCCTCCCTCACTGGCGCTGTAGATGATAAAATTGTCTCCACAAACAACTTTGTGCAATCTGTCCAGCGCCCTGACCATTGGTTGTCCGAACGTAAAAAGTGCACCTGACAGTCAAAACGACATACAATTGAAGAGATGCTGTTTTCTTTCCTACAGTGAAAGCTGTTTTATCTCGGTCCGGTTGTTGGGTTTTATAATGAGACCTAGCGATCGATAACACGAAACCACAGCAGTAGATACACAAGACCCGTACCCCTAATAGAGACACAGAACACAAGCCAACATGCCTTGTTTTATTGATTTAATGACGTACAGACGGCCAGAACGGTCCGAAATTGTAGCCAATATAATGTAAGGCAAGTAGATTGTCAAGGTCAATCATCATCATCATCATCATCATCAT
>QNGE01000281.1:33371-50484 GCA_008508345.1 Paragonimus westermani | reverse complement strand
GGTGGCGGTGTACCAGAAATGGTACGTTTTTCAGGAAGAGATGCCAACCATCTTCCAACCCCCAACCTGGAGGACCAGGAGACTGTGGTTTGTCAGACCTCTACCTGTTGGCCTGCCTGGTATGAGTAACTCTGTCCAGTTTAGCCCAAAAGGTCATAGAGATGCGCAAGCCGTCACATCACGTCAAGGTCCAGTCTCAATATTCTGACGTTCCACACCTTATCCTAAATTTTTGACACCACTGAGATGGCCAAGACTTTGCTGACTGTAATCTCGTCGAGCCGTCTGAAGTCTACACGAAATCGACATTTGCCATTGGGTTTCTTCGCCAACAGGACGGGAGAACTGAACGGGCTATCTGCCTCCTCGATGATTTTTCCTTTCAGCATGTTCTTCATTTGTCGTTCAACTTCCGGCTGGAGGTGTACTGAAACAATTGTTTAACAGAATGGTCGAAATCTCCCCAACCCGATGGAGAGTTCATGTTCACTTCACTCATAGTAGCCAAACGGGTCCTCGTGCGTAGTGAACTATTCTTGAAATGTGCCCATCACTTCGGTTGTCACGGATTGGTATCGCGGTCGGTGCGTTCGCTCCAATATGTCCAAGCTGTGGCTGGTGCTTTCTCACTAATGGAACCAATCCACACCTCATCACGAGTCTATCAAGTTTCACATCAATCATGCAGTCAGCATGATCAATAAAATCCGCTCCCAGTATAGTCCGACTTGGTTCGGGAGAAAAAACTAGAAGTTGTTTGACTACTGTGTCATCACTCTCAATATTATATACTACCAGGCCATTAACTATGTGAGTAAGTCCACAGACTGTTCGATTGCCCATCGCACAGGGCTGAACTATCATCCCTGGCCTTGGCCCGGTCAGGGCAACTATCGTCCTAGTGTCACTCAAACTGCACTCCGAGCTATCGCCGATTTCTATTCTATCCTGAACTGCTGTCTTATCAATCGTACCTAATACCGGACTTCCCTTCCCAAACGAAAAACAGTGGGCGCAACGTTTATTTGAACACCGCTTTTTCTTGCTCATCGAGCAGACTCTTCGCCAGTGTCTGCATCTTCCGCGTCTGTAACATACGTCGTTACGATTCTCCCCGCTCTTCCCGAGTCAAACTATCCCCTGCGCTTCGGAGGTCGCTCAGTTTACTCGGTTCGCTTATCTTCAACTCGCGGACTGCCAGGGAGTTTCCTACCAGAAATTATTCGAACCGTACCAGCCAACTGTTTCAACGTCATCGGATGTGCGATGAGAGCAATCTTGAGCTGACTCCGGGCCGCTGTTGAAATTCCCCCCAAGAATTGACCTGCTGGCATGCGTTGTTCCGAATCTTGGTGGGGTTCTTGACAGCGCTGTCTGCAATGACAACGTATACGAATGTGTCACCTCTTCGGGCAAGCTGGGCACTCCGGGAACACTGCAATGCCTCCTGATAATCGGCAGGGATACTGACCCCGGCGACAACTGCCTACTTCGCGGCAGTCCGCCTCAGCTTCGCAGGGCTCCCTCAAGTCGCCTCCAGCACCTCACCCTTCCATACCCTTCAGCAGTGTCTGCAGGGCCGTCAACTTTTCCCGGTAGGTCCCGACCCCGACCACCTCGGCCATGTCGTTGAAGTCCTCCAGGAACCTCCGGACGTCTCCATCATCGAACGACTGTGGTCCGGGTATCGTTATCCTAAACTTCTGGCCACGGCACCAACTGTTGCGTACCCAGAACGCTGATGGCACAAAAATTGTCTATTTGGAAAACCAATATAACCAATAGACACAATCATTTGCATATAAAACTGATCCAAAGAATTCACGGTTGCTACAGCTGTCAGTTCGTGTATGGAGAGGAAACCATTTCACGCCAAACGTTACCCTTGTGTTTTCTTTTGTATTTTTCCCCCACGTCTCTTCAATATCCAAATCAGTGCCCCTGCCTGATTACTGAGTATAGGAGTGAGTAGTATAGTTCAGTCGGTCGTCCTCCTCACACTAGTGAATACACTGTTCACACAAGCAAGATGAATTTATACTCATGATAACCTTGCAGAGGACCTTGACTTGATCACTTCTATTTTACAATCAAACGGCTAACTCATAGAGTTGAGAAAAGGCAGAGTAAGCAATAAAAAGCACTATCTGAAGAGGTGAACCCTGTAGTAAAATAAGAAGTTCATATATGGCTGTCATTTAAAGGTGGTTACGTCTTTCACCAACACATCGATTGTGAAATCCACTTAAGAGAACATGTATTGCAGATGAACTCTGTGTAAACTCTCGTACCCAGAAACTACCAATGTCACCAATCAAAGGAGACCAACTTATTAATGCCAACTCACATTGTGTTTGCCGACTTATATGTAACTGTGGAGAAACTTACATAAGCAGAATCCAGAGAGGTCCGATTTTCCAAGTGAATGCAAAATCTGTGTCACCGGAGAATGGCAATGTTGTTGAAGCAAATAAGCAGCCAGTTTACTCAGTCGCTAGACCTATATTGATTACTGGTCAACTATCGACCCAGCGTGGGTATTCAGCATCCGGTTACGTCAGTTTATTCCACGATTCTTACGGCGTGCTAAAACGGTCGTAATTAACCGGCTCAATCCAGCACTCTGCATTCAGAAGTGACAGTTCATGAACTTGACCCTTCCCTGGACATGGTGACCCAACTTAACCCGTTGACTGATTACCCATCCCTTTAATCGTTTGCTATAAAAACCAAATCAGACTGTTGTCTATTTTGTACTGGTGGGTCATCAAAAAGATGCTTGCATCTACCAGTTTTCGTATCCAAAGTGTTTTGTTCAAACATCTAAGTGTGCTGACAAGCCGTTTCTACTTACGAAGTGAGACCAGTACATGAGCATTTTCAGTAGAGGCCCATCACTTCGGGCACATAATAAACCTGTCTCAATTGGTTCTGTTAAACGTCCACGGATTTATTTGAGTGACAACATGATAAGGTCACTATACGTTTCTGAGGTTTCTATCAAAGTAAGAACATTTCATGTGATGTCTGATATTTGAGATCGCTCTCCATTCCGCATCAGTTAACCAGTTGATTTTTCAGTTCATGCGTGTCTCTCCACTGGATATACTGCCCACCAGTTATCCTCTCTGGCTTGCTATCGAAGAACTTTTCATACCTTACTAGTTCCCAAAACTGTCCGTTGTATTTTTGCGTTGAGCCCCAGCAGCAGTTTGGTGGTTTCGTGGGGTCTGGTTCTTTTACAGTTTCATAGGTCTACAGATTTTGCCCCATTTAACGCAGATCAGCTTCTTTATTCGAGCCTTCTAAATGCATTTTTGTAACTTCCGCCAACCCCCGGCATAATCTTTTTTGTTTGCATTACTCCCGATAGTACACTTCTTTCTTTACACCTTACTTGGGTGAACATTTTACGAACAGAATACTGCTATTATTACTGTCATTAATTTGTGACTCGATATGTAACTGTATAAAATGCTGAAATTCTACCTCACGGTGTGCATAAATAGTATAGTTGACTTGACTTGGATGACCTTCTCCTGTGTGCCATCCACTGTAAGGATTGTCGGACAAAGCGCCATTTTAGTTGGACCAAGATTCTAAACGGGTGATAAATACCTGTGTTGAGGTTGACTGGAAGACAGAACAAAGTGTGATCTGTAAAAGAGCGGCCAGTTTGCTGACTGCTCCAATTGGGAAGCAAAGCGTACAACAGACATCAATGTTAATCTGAACAGCTGGAGACTGATGGTGTGAAGAGATGCGGAGCGTGTATTGGGAGCCAAGACATGCGGTCTCGTTTTATTATGTCGTCTTCAGCTAGTTGAATGAGTCTTGGATTGACCTCATAGCAGTCACAGATGTAGTAACAGGCCTGAAGCTCAAGGAGCTATCGACCATGTACGGCTCACTAACACTCGCGGAATAATCGGAGAACGGTGTCAACCAACCAGATATGGCTGACATACCCATTAGCACAGCCCGTTATTCCGGTCCCTTGTAGAGAATTACTCTGAGCTATTCATCAACGACTACCAGTACAGCTTCACTAGCTAGGTTGTATACGAAGTACGAACAACTGGGACATTCTGATCACATGGACCCCGCAGCATATTACCACACCTTGAACAGCAAATGAAGTGTTGAATGAGGACGTTATCAGGGCGGCCAACAGCATGTGCAACCCACCCGTTCTGCTAGTGAGAAAACTGCACCTACGATGTATCCGAGAGACAAACCTGCTTGATTAGAACTGCGCAAACAGGGACATGACTAAAAAGTCAATCTAACAACTATGTCGCTGACTTTCTTTCTCCGTCACAGTGATTTTTTGGAATTAGCCGATGCGTTCACATTATCAACACAAGGTTCTTCGATGAGTAATCGATGTTCATGTAAGTGACCCAAACACATCAAAATTCCCTAACCAGGAGGAGCTGGAAACACACGTTTCCAAACGGTTATAACCTGACACTGGCAGTGCCGGTGTATTAGCACGGCAGCGTGAGGATGGCAGTTCCCATCTGGTGATCATTCCTAAACCGGTGAGATGAGGAAACTGGTAACGAATTGTCATGGGATGAAATACGCCAGATACTGGATGTACAATCTACCCAAACAAAGAGCTTACTGGCCGATGATAGGAAACCACGTGCTGGCTTGCGTACTTATCCACCAGTAACGTGAGTTACTGAAAGACAATAGCCCGACAGCCCCAGCCACCTACACAATTATTGCCCATTCCCGAACTTAGGGAATTTTAATCACCAGATGTACAATGAATTTGTTCTCACTGAAAGCTTGTAGTAAACAGCACGCCATTGTTAAGACAGGGTATTTTACTCATTGGATTGAAATGACCAGCATTCCACACCAGATGTATCTACAGTGAGAGATATGGTGAAGAAACCCAGCGATTTCGAAGGCGCACGCGGGAGCTTGAAATCAAGGCGATGCGAATAACGGCACATCACCCAAAGGTGATTTGACTCAGCGAAGGCAACAACCCACTAACCAGATCGTTAGCAGTCAAAGGAGACAACTAAGAGTTTATACGGGCACGCTGAACAATTCAGGCATGATAGGACCTGTAGCATTACACTGTGGCGTGGTTATGATCATATGTGTTGACCGGCTCCATGTAGCACGTGATTAGAGATTATAACGCCACATATCCGCCGCTGAGCCGTCCTTACGAACATGTACCCGTAGTGGCGTCAAACGGCTCACAGTTTGACAACACTACTGTCTAAATAGAATGGCCAAATTACGATATGAATTCACTTCGCACACTGCCGTCTGTCGTAAACCTATGACTAGCATGAAAACACAGCCAGATTTAAATGAAACAGTTGAAAGCAAAGAACGACAGTCAGTTGTTTTGTGCGTACTGAAAAGGATGTCGGGGGCTGATCAACAAGGCTGCGATATAATTGAGAATTTATGCACTGCGAGCGTAAGTTTTTGCTTGCCATGGACTGGGAGTATCATTCACGATTCAGCCCGATTTGTATTTTTAACCGTTCCACATAGACCTTTTGTTTGTTCTCATGCTAGTCACACGTTTACGACTGACGGGAGTGTGTGAGGTGAATTCATATCCTACTTTGTACCCCACGACTATTCTATGTAGATTACTCAAAGGGACCCATTGTATCACACACTGCTGTTGCCGATATTACATATGTACGTGCACGCACGCACGCACATACTGTAAACACACCATATAAGGCAGAATTCAGCACAATTTTTTTCCCGGGCTGACAAGACAACGAGACCATTCACAAATGTGAACAGAGCTTACCTGTGTCCTTAAGGCACCGGTGAACGCAGCCGATGTGTTCCGTGAAGTAAATAAAGTTTCCGTCCTGTAGATCATTACGTTGACATCCACAAGATTTCATCCAACAGCACATTAACACAGCCACGGATTCCATGCCTGTATCATAACAAAAATCAAAAACAACAACGCGTACATCTTCCACATGAAAAGGTTTACCACTGTTAACTTTTCCAATAGACTATGTAAGTGTAGAAGCAATTTCTAATAAATATCTACCAGAACTATTTCTGTCATGAACAATAATTAATGAAACAACAGTACAGTCAAAATGACTACTTGGTTGTTCCAGAGAGCAAATTTTCTGGCAACTGCGGTGTGGGACAGATTAACCTATAAACCATCTATTTGAGGAAACTAAATCATAATTCCGATGAGGTGGTCCACTTCTTTCCTCTGATAACACAGACTGTTCAAGAATGGCCCACTCGCATTATCCGTTTGATCGACGTTCTCGAAAACGTGACTCTCTTAAGGTCATTATAGGTGGAGGATGAATGGTCCCTTTCAGGTTTGGATTCAGCAACTTTTACGTTGATGTAAAGTGATGCCTAGAATCATACAAACCCGGGAAATTCAGCACCCTGATGTAGCTGCTGGAAACCCAAAGATGGCCTACTACTTCCGTTTGTGACCTGACGTGACGTGCACCCGCGTCATCCTACTGTGCCAGGTCCGAATCATCCCCGGACAGGTGGGGTCGATTTTTGTGCATTTGTGCTAAGTGGAGTGTTCAGCCTCATTCGGGGTTTCTATACTGAGGTATATGCAGGCGTGATACATTGTTATGAGAGAAACGCACCGTTGTGCACGTAAAGCAGTTAGCATGAGAGTTCTATGAAGGGAAAGAAAAACATCGTGTCAGTGACGACCGGTTGTTATTCTACAGTGAATGGGGTCATATTGTGGATGGCAGCATGCATGTGGAGTAAAGTGTTGGACAACGCGACTTCCAGCGTTCAACTTGCGGAGAACCGTTGCCTTTGTGAAATTCATTGCTCTCGCTGCAACTTTGCAGACCGGTTCGGGCTGTCAGTACACTTGCTTTTTGTTATCGTTAGTGTTTTTATTGTGTGACCTATAACACATGTAACTGGAACATCCACTTTCTAGTATTCACTTGACCCTACACACGACTAGCGTTAGTTTGCCATACTTAACACAATTCCAGTGAGCTACATATTTCGACAAACAAGGACAAAAACATTTGACGATCGACTTGGAATGTGGAAGGCGAACTAGTGAGTTATGGGTTCATTTTAAGTAGTTGAGCAAAAAAGTACGCTTGAAACGGACATAAGCCAACCAATGATGGCTTGAGCTTAGTAATGTTGTGAGCCAAGAAGGTGGATGACACAAGGCTTATTCATTAACACATGGGATATGTGTCTCAATATGACAACAAACAGATACAATGAGTTGTGTACGGTGCTTGTCCCAGTAGGACACGGTTACAACAGACGCCAGTGATCAGTTCCTACTTATACCGAGAACCACTTCATGGCACGCTATACGCCTATAATTGTAATTTTCCAGCGGTTAACTTAACGTCAAAATCCATACACTTGTCCCACTACTCCAGAGTAGTAGTGTGAGCAGTATATTAAAAACTCTCGTAATAATTCCACGAAATTCATGATGATGCTGATGTAATCTCGATTTCGCCCGTGCATGGATGGCCAATTGGCCAACTGGAAGATATAAGCTGGACTTTCATGATCACATCGTCATTAGTTCGAACTGCAAGAATGTGGTGTGATAACATTTACTAGTGAAATTGTTCAAACAGGCTGAGAACGTGAAAGGAAATATGCTGTCCAGGTAAGCATCGTTTAGGTGGCCATAAAAATATACAGGTCATTAGAGCTGTTGGTAGTGAGCAGTTCATTCTGCGAATAACCCTTGTGGATTCATTCATGCTGTCCCGCTTGATGTGCTGAGTGACTAGGAGAAACCTCTGCCGATGAAATGTAGGGTGGAAGGCACACCGATGCGTAGTCATTTCATCAGATGAAGTTGGGCCGACGGATAGACGTGAGAACAGTCTAATTTGAGGCAATAGGATTGTGGTCGAAACCATCCATCATCCACCANGCAATAGGATTGTGGTCGAAACCATCCATCATCCACCATCAGTTCAGCGGACAGGTGTGAGTTGATCTTTGTTGATCGCGTTGTCAGTGTTTGGAACTAAACGAATCATGATTGGTGGCATCCGATTCGGATTAGCCTGTCACAGTGACCGAAGCTAAAAGACGTCTGTGCTTAACCATCACCGCAATCGGCTTACGCCACACCACCCGCGGTTCCACCAACACACCACATATCCAGTGTAAACCCGGAGAATAAGGCCGGTAGGTGTGCGAGTGGGGCCTTTGTGTGCAGTCGGCCAGTGCTGTTTAGCCAGTTGATTAACTGACAGGGAAAGGAAACCCTTATCTCTCGGAAAGTAAATAGAGAGAGAGAGAGAGACTGCAATGACGAGACCTAAACTGAGAAGAAAGATTTGTTAAGTATAGTAAGGAAACAATACAGTGTAGGCGCGTATGTCAGTGCATCCCAGCGAAGATAGGAATGAAATACAAGATTCCCATTGAACTTCAAAAAGCCAGACAGGCCGTTCATCATTCAGTACACCACCAAAGTTGAAGAAATGAATGGGTAGGAGATTGCTGACACCCGGGTTTCTGGAAAGAAGGGCGGATTAACTGTCGACGATCAAGCTGTTGGCTGATGCAGTCTTTAACGGGAGTGGGATGGATATGTTGATATGACAGACCTGAGCCTAATGTACTCGCCGCCTCTTCGCCGACGGGGTACTATGAGTACGTTGGTGACCTACTAATCCCAAGCGGCCAGCGCATTCGCGGCCACACACATTGCAACGCCATATAGTCACGTCAACGCGACCTATGGCACCGATGGTTCCCTTGCGCACCGCACACTTCCGCTCGCGGTCGCGCAACAATTGTTCGTTGAACTTTCGGACCACCGCCCGAACCGTATCCCTCCAGACCGTCCGGTTCAACGCCAAATCTTCCCAACATCTAAAATCAGTGTTACAACGTGAAAGACTTACCTGCACAACATCCTGGTATCTCGCATACCTGACTTCACTTGTCCGTACAGTAACTGCTTCGGGATACGGTCATCGCCCATCCGTCGGATGTGACCCACCGAACGGAGCTGATTCAGCATCAGCATGGCTTCCTCGGTGTTCGGAATCATGCCCGACCACCCAATACCCAAGATGCGCCTCAGACACAGCGCATGGNCGCACACACACAGGCGACGGCATCAAACACCACTGTACACACGAACCAAGCAACCAGACACACAGTCAGTCCAGGCACAACGGAGCAACAACACAGTCTCCACGCACAACAAACGCACGCATCTGCTTTTTGTCTGGCTGCTCCCCATCGGCCAATCTGACAAGGTTGAACCCCCAAGGACCGAAGTCCTAGTCAGCACAGCCCTCCGGATCAAAACAGCACGCAAGCCTGACCACCACGCCAAGTTAGCAGAAAAGGTCAGGAAACACACACACACACACACGGAGACACGCACATTTAATATCAATATTTTCCAACCAAATGGCGACTTATTGCTCTGGTTCGCGAAGGTATCCACGTAGGGCGTTCACGTCGTCTCTCAGCGTTACCTTCTCACATTGGTCCACTCGACCACCTGACCTCAACTACATAGAACATCTTGGGACGTGGCTCGGCCGATTAACTTCCAGGATTTCTGAAATTCAGATGATGTCTAAGTCAAGATGACAAGCAAAATACATGTGAACGGCTGCGTGTGATCTGGTGACTAAACATTTAGCTACTCCCCACAAACAGCAACGAACTGCCTCCTGCACTCTGGGTTTGTGAGCGGGCAGAAATTTGAAGCGATTCCATTCCATTTTGATTACAGCTCATATGTATCTGATCCGTTCTGGCTGAGTTCGGCAAGCAACCTAATCCGAGAGTGCATATACACCTTGAATCGAAATCCGACTGCGACTCAAATCGGGTCAGCTTTGTGGCCGTACTGCGATCACAACTTTACGTTCTATTTCCATTTTCTTCCACGTCTCCCTCAAACACTTTTTGGACGGAGTTTGTGGGCAAATAAATTACACCGGTTCAACATGTGAATGAGACATTCCCGTGCAGCTGACTCTATCAGATCATGTCGGTTTCTATAGTGTGATGATCATCGTAGTTGGGTCGGTAATTTTGGTACTATTGGCGACGTAACCAATGAAATACGCGCTACAACACGCCTCAATAATTCACCTCCACAAAGAGTATAACCGAAGTGGGTACCAAATGGGTTTCGAATGTCTAGGGCTACATTCAACAAGGAGCCCTCGGTTGAGGTTAGCAAACAAGTTCGAAACAACGGAGTCTACGCTTCTGGTCAATGCCTCCATTTGAATTGGATACGCGTGGACCAACCAATGGGAAACAACACGGTTGAAGGAGGGTGAGTAAGAACATTAGGGCAAGCGTTTGTATGGTTCGGTGCGCAAAACGAAATGTAGATCTCTGTGTAGAAGGAGCGTGTAGTGAACATAGTTTGGATATGGAAGGTCAACAAGTGGTTCGTGCTAACCATGAAAGGTTAGTAAGAAGTGCATAGTAAACAATGTTTGGATTGAGTTGTTTAGCCAGGGGATTTGTGGTCTGTGACCTGGCGAACGCGAAGAAAGCTCAAATAGGATGACGAGTTCAACGACCCGATTTCGTTGTTTAAATTGCTTTACTGATGAGTGGTTGAGGATCCGGTTTTTGTCACGTTGACCATCACTCACATTTGATCGCAACGTTCACATCCAGATGGATTTTCCGGTGAGTCACTGTCGAAAAGTAGCCCTGAAGTCGCGTTTTAATTAGTCTTATACACCTCAATGTTTTGGTCGAATAGTGACTTGTGGAAATGATGTTACGAGTGACCGAGGCCGCAGTTCCACCAAGGTATACGTCTTCTCTTCTCATTTGCTATTCTTTTCCATTGCAAACTTGGTTTCTATTACGGAGATGTTCATCATGAGTCTTCTGCAGTGTGGCATACAGTCTGTCCGTTGCCCACTTTTTGTCACGATACTTGTTCTCCGTAATCCAATTGGTATAGACGCGTTTGGTCAAACCCCAATGTTGTCGTTGCATTGCAACGGGCAACCTACCAGTGTCAAGACGATGGCCGCGTGGCCGAAATTTCAATCACGTGATTTGTGCGTGACCCGACCGAACATGTGCACCGTCGATCCAGGTACCCGCTGGACGGAGTGCCAAGGCTAATGGTGAGGCACTCGGCCCGTTGCCCCTCGCCCACGCATCCAGTCGCTCAGGCGTCCGGTCCAGCACACGACAGAGTGGACTGAAGCCACCCACACTGAACGTGGGTCGTTTTGGCCAACGGGTTGACGAATTGATAGTAGATCACAGCCCAATCTGGAATCAACACTTACCTCATTTCGTCCGGAAGCGTTACTGCGAGTTGCGGTTTGCACAGCTGTGGAACAAGTTGCATAAGCTTCGTTGGAATCACTGAGATGTTGCAGGTTGTGCACACCTGATGGTGTGTTGGACGGTAAGAAGATGGCGTGGAGTGGGGGAAGTGTAAACACAATGAAACAGACAGACAGACAGAAAAACAAACAGGGGAGTTCCATTTCAGGGGGGATAGGTATCATATGAGCACGGACCGGAATAAGGCTAATTCAGATAGAGAGTATGGAAGGCGAAGTGGGAATGAAGGGAACGCGTTTCGAAAGATAACGACTAGTTGACATTGATTCTTGGGTCACACGCCACGTCGAAATTGTCCCTACGGTTGAGTTGATCGGAGGCTCGGTCCAGGTTCACAAACGCATGCATCAATTTTTGCCTACAGTCCACTGTTAGTGGCGCTGTCATGACAGGCTCAGTTATGCAGTTCCAGATTGGACATATCTTATTTACTGAAAATGGGTTGGCGTTTCGGGTGGCTAATTTGGCGTTGAGATTTCAACTAGTGACCTTGACGATAATGATTCGCACCGATGACTTGCCGACTGTGTTTTCAACCGAAAAAGTTGTATGGCGATGAGTCGAGCGATAAGTCGGTTAGTCCACTGTAACAACGGTTGCAAATATTATTGGCCTTGGAGTGCCGTATATCTTTCAGATGGTGAACGGCCTCGTAATCACGACGTGAACCGTGATGACGAGAGGGACGGTGGCGAGATCTAATACGATACACGGATCGTCGGAATGCAAAGTGTTACCAACACAGCACTGTTTCTGGACCAGCTGCCTGGAAGAAATGAAGGAAACGGTTGTCTGCAATATTCCAACATGGAGGAGGTACTTCTAGTGAACAATATTGGCTTCCCCAGGTTCACCTCCGCGCAAACTCATATCGATAACCTTAATCTCCCAAGTGCTCATTACTCCGTAGGCTTTTCTCTCACCTGAAGGTCAGTTACAAACACTGCTAGCACATATCTCACTGAAATCAGTCATAGCTTAAGCAGGGCACAGACGCTCTTCCTCAATCGTTACGACTAAATGCCTCTTCGATTCATTCTGGTGTTCATCAAACGGACCATCACAAAATAGTTCGAAGCACCTGCTTTAGGTCACTCTCTACCATCACAAGACATTGTACTAAACACGTGACTTGCATATACGTCTAATTCTGGACTGATGGCATGAACTAGTACGGTTTGGTACCTTTTTAAACATCTACTCTGTTATTCTGTTTGAAATAAGATATGAATGACCATGCGTCACATTTTTGAAGCTTGAAATATTTGAAGCTATGATGACCTTGGAAGGATCTATTGGAAAAATCTAGTAAAATTTGCACTTCTATTTCCTGGGGGTCGTCTANAGAAACGGAAACACTCATTTGCACACCATACTCTTCTGAGGATACTCCAGTCGTTTTAAACACCATGTATCAGTTCCGTCGTGTACCGAAAGCCATTATATGTCATTCTGCCCTCCAACGATCCATCCCGTATCTCTGCCGTATTTATCACGCGATCATCTCGATCCATGCTGCTACTGAATAGTGGTGTGAGTAGTATGGCGCGACCGTATCTCCTCACTACAGTAGTTACTCAGAGTCAAGGGAAGGAGTGAGACGGGGTAATCGAAATGATTTCTGGCCTCCAAAATGTTCTACAGGATACACTAAAAACGGACACGTCTTTCACTTTAAAGATAACATTCTCTTAATCTGGAAAACGTCAGTTTCTTTGGCCGATGTCCGGTGAATTTGGCGATCAAACATCCTGTCACATTTTGAATAAGATATGTTGACATTTTATCGTATGTTGTCACGCATCTTAAGGTGTTAGTAGATTCGGACGTTTGATGAGTTCGCGGGATTTTTTTGCAGGTTCGAATGCCCGGCTAATTTGGGGGAGCGTCAACATAACCGAAGTTGTGGGTGGTGGATTATTGAAACGCACGCTCTGTGATGGGCAGACGCTTCCAAGATGGCGACCCTAAGTAGCCCAGAGGGTCGTATGGAAATCAGAATTAGATTGGGAACATCGGAAGTGAGGTTTCATTCAGTCGTAGTTAATTTAGATACTCATTCACTTGACCATTCTAGAACTGTGCGTTTGCTACCCATTCCAATATTAATAAAAGGCCGGTAGGTGTCACGTATATAGTAGATCTGTTGAGCTTATTTTGTTTTGTGATACAGAGTAGCGATAAAAAGCTGAAGGTCGCATTTTGTCCGACACATGCATATTCTCTTCCCATTTGCTATTCATTTCAACTTCAAACTAAATTACCATTATGTGCGAGTGACTGAGGAAAAAGCCGTTTGATTTGGAGGTGAAGGGTGATGAAACCTTCTGTTAAAGTGAATACGGTTGCCGCTGATATACCGAAAGTTCATACAGAACTAACTTAATTGAAGCAATTTTTCTGAATAGGCAAGTGAATGAAGTGGTAAAATCAGCTGTGATCTCCTGAGTCTTACCACCTCAATCACATGAATGTCGTTCAGTAGGACTGATCCACATGCTTGAAATCAAGCTGAGGGCGGACCAGTGAGTTGAATATTCAGAGTATGCATTCTAACTAGAAGATTACAAGCAACTGGGTTGGCATCCCAAGGGCCTTGGCAGTTTTCCTTTCCATCAGGGGACAATTCAGAAACAGACGGAGATAATCCGAAGAGATCGTTCATAGGGCACGTTTGCGTAAAGTGGTAGCTAGCTTTTGCTTCCTAAAGATGAGTCAACATGTTACGAGTGGCCAAACTGTGTCACCTCTCATTTGGAGGAATTAAATGGAAGCCGGTGCGTTGTGGCCTAGCGTTACAAGCCATCAACTTATTTTGAAACTTTCGCTTCCCTCTGTGCTATCCACTGTTAGTCACACATTCCTGTTTTCAACATATATCGGTACCGTACCACCCATGCTAATTCAAAGACGAATATTAGAAACTATAGTGAACCATGAACAGAATCATGAGGTACCCTCTTAATTGCACGATATCAGTCGTTTATTTTCTTATTAAACTATCAGTGCTTCCGACCACCACAGAAGTTAGATACTACTAATACTATGCTGGTGAAGTTTCGTACACAGAGAATTATAACTTTTTCTGTCAAAGACTTTGAAAAAACTCAGTTTAACTTACTAAAGTCATCCAAACGTCTACTTTTACGGTCTAGTGGTAACACTAGCATTGCGCTAACTGACTAGTTCAGTTAGCCTTTCTCTCCGAAAATTCCCTTTTCCACTTGTTTGATCTTCAACAGCCAGCAATTTTAATATTATGTCAAGGTGATAAACATCACTCTACTGTAGTTAATCTTGTGAGTTACTCACGGTTCTCAGTTTGGCATGATAACATGGACTGATGAGGTTGGTTACCTTTATGAACACCAATTTTGTTGTCATTTGTAACAAGATGTAATTGATCACACATCACTTTTTTTGAAACTTAAAATAATTCAACCTACAATGATCTTGAAAATGACGACGGAAAAGACCTCGTAAAATTTCCACTCCTGTTACTTCTGGTCAGTCTAACGGATTCATCCAGTGTTGGCAGTTTAAGGTAGGAATGCTGCATTACACCAGCAGAGTACACTACACAACAAAATAGTCACGTTAATGGCCGTCATCAGTAATTTGGCATACCTTACTGTGCTTATTAAGGTCTAGTCAGGTGATTATTGGATCAACCGTAATGTAAACAAAATTAAACACGAACCATAGTCGTTTGGATTTTGAGCTCCATATGCCAATGTCATTAGTCAAACTGAGTATGTCCGGTTGACCTTGTAACTTCTGTCTATACTTCCGCAAAACGCCATTATTTCAGCCGCCGGAAATGCCGAAATATGAATCGTACAAAGAATGCTTCAAGAAAAGTATGGTCTGCATAAGTTAATGCGCCATTTGTCACAAATAAATTGGCCAAATGACCGGACCGTATAGACATACTTCATACAAACTTTTTTATGTGTCCCCTATAATCAGACGAATTGTCAAATTCTCGCCCGCACGTGTCCCATCACGCCTCACGATAACACGTGTCGTGTGATGGAACAGTGGAAAAAGTCTAGTTTGAACAACCTTCTGTCACTTCAGTGCAAAAGTAGGAAAGTTTATTGCATAGTTGACAACAGTTTCCATATACTTAAAAAACAACAAACTTGACTATGATCAGTTGTACGTGACTGAACAAATGAAAACTTGCAGAGATCTAACACATTCCTACATCAGTGATACGTGAAAATTTGGACGACATAAAAATTTTCTTGACATTGTGAGACATGCGGTCATTTAACAGTGGAAGAGTTAGGAGAGAACAACTGGTATACGAGGCCAAATACGAAACGCTACAATGCAGAATCAGGTTACCATTAAACTGTGTGGTGACTTGACAATTTGCTTAGCAAAAATCGGGGTTCTAGACTGTTTCAAGTTGGACACCACCTACACTTGATCGCAGTCTGTGCACTGAGGTGAGCCCTTCGGCTGTCACATTTCGAAATAAAACAATAGACTCCAATCTCGCTCTTACTCTTGAAGTGGGCTAGCCCAGAGGCTTATCCGAATGTGGGGGCTGCAATCAAGCGTGGATGGTGCTCAGTTTGAAACATACTTCGTGGGTGGGTAAGAACTTTAAATATTGATTCAGCCTATTTGGAATGTCGCTTGAGACACCGGTAATTAAGAGACGCTTGACAGCTTCCAAAAGGGGTACCTGTGGATCTACAACATATAGTACTCATGGTTAGTATCACTTTTTTCTACCTCTTATTATTTGCATGTAACTGTAGTGTGCGCTAGATAAACCGGACAAACCAGTAATCAATGGACAACCTAAAGGAACATGGTCCATTTCGGATGGGAACGCAACCAAATGCACTGAAAAAGTCATCGAAGATAAAAATTGACGTCAAGCTTTGTCCGTAACAAAGCACTTGTTCGAAACTGAACTGACGAAATTTGGGATTTTTTGGAGCGACACGTAAGCGGACTTGAAATCTGCTTAGGCCTCCACTATTCCATGGATCCATCTGCCTATACATTGAAGATCAATCTCTTCTGTGGTTATCCCGGTTTTATGCTATTCTTGTATGCTGGCTGCGTCATATTTGTCCCAAAATATAGCTGTCTGGTCTATAAGTTTGTGACTTCTGCCCAATAAGTGTTTGGGAATTCCTTTTTACTCGACGTACACGAAACTTTACTCTGCGGTAAGTTACACGTTTCATATATTCTCATGATTTTTGTCAAACAACGTCATTCGTTCTTCCTTCGTTAGGGAAACAAATGTGTTAATTCAAGCGAATTGTTTTCAGTCTAAAACCTGTTCGCCATATTAACTTGTCAGCTACTTTCTAGCGTGTTCCCAAGACCTTCAATTTTACATCCTCTACTCACATTCATTGCAGTCGATCGTCGTCACCCGTTCATCATTGATGGACAACGGTTCAACAGAGGGTGGCGTACATTAATGTCAACGACATAGAATATGCGAGCCCATTTCGTTCAGTCAGCGCTTCCCACCTGCCGTCGCTTTACAACAATTTTCAAGGGCAGCAATATTCTAGAGTAAGACAGATAACAGATGCGAGCTAACCACTCAGGGGAAAGTTACTATTTCAAGAGCCTTCAGATCACGAACAAGGAATAGCAGTTATTCTCAACACTTTTGACAAAAAGATTCAGACAGAAGTTTATTCATGTCTCGATTAGGAGAATGAAACAACCATTTCGGAAATGCAGTGGCGCGATTCGTACCAGT
>QNGE01000281.1:0-33089 GCA_008508345.1 Paragonimus westermani | reverse complement strand
AAAAAGGAAGGGAAGGGGTCTAACTAATAAAAATAGCTATGCCTATATTCAAACATGCAATATCAAGGTGCCTACACCTTGCAAACACACAACCGAACTGTAGGTGAAGGAAAGGCGTGATCAGCAAGACAGTTCCCGTACGGCTTTTACTGTTTCGCCTCATCAAATGCGCCCACTTCCCAGATGGCTCGGCCAAACAACGACACCATTCACGTCACTGTGCTCGGTCAGCCGCCATCTTACCCAATGTCTCAAGCCATCGACTCTGTGAGTCGTGGTGGCCCCAACCCGGGAGATGAACCCGATCTACAACGGCCAACCCCTTCGTGAACGACTTCATTTGTACACGCCAGCTCATCATCTGTTCGCCTCGCACCTCAGGCCAGTCGGCCGCAGTGTCGGCAATGAGTGCTCGGTATGACAGGCGACTACCTACCATCGTTAATGCATGGCCTAGGTATTCGATTCTGTGCCAATGTAAGGATTGAATAAAATAACTCGTTTGCAATCAGTGTCAAACACCCGCTTCTTAACCTCTTCGTTGCTTACTCACTGGTGCCACCTGACACGAGTGACTGAACGCAGACACCGGTGGTCAAATACCTGAAGACGACTCACTCTTTCTACACTGAACGGCCAACTCTCGCTGCCGTGATGTAATACAGCCCTCATTTGTCCAGTCTTGTTGTGACAGTATGTGCTGGATAGTCAGACAAATCGGCAATCAACGGACAGCATAAACGAGTCACGATCGAGTCTGACTAGGAAAGCAACTGGAGGTACCGGACACTGTAATAGGCCATAGAGGATGACATCATGTTTTGTCCATACTGAAGTAGGTGATGCAGTCAAAGTTTACGAAGTCAACCGTGTGATTGATTTGATCATTATGAAGCAGAAGCTTAAGTTTGCTTAGGAGTTCACCATTCTACACCACAACCTCTTTGTTCCATCAAATTCCAACTCCCCTGTCTTTACGCCAGCTTGTACGATTCTTGCTTTGTGATCCCCATTCACTGATCTGCTCTAGCCAGCGTGTGAAGAAATGATTGAATCCACCCTAATGCTTCAGTAGGCTCCGCTGTCATGAGCATGCTGTTAGGACGGGCGAGGAACGGATTCCAAGGTTGCTGCTATCCATGCAGCTCAAATTTGTTATGCGAAATCCTTTTGATCGAATCAAGGACGCTATGATCTCATCTGAATTAATCTTCCCCGTTGTAACATCGACTTGTATCTTTGGGGACTCAACTTGGAACCGGACTGTCTGTAGCGATACTATTCCTACAGGCGTCTCAAAGTGCAGTGAGAGGCCGTGAATTGAAGACATGTGTGATGTTGGCCATGGTTACAACATTATTTGGGATTACCGTGAGTGCGACAATGATTGCGCTGACCGTCTAGGATTGTTTGTCAACAACGTACCCGTAGTACACTGTCGGCGAATAGATGACAAGTTCACCAGTAGCAAGCAAGTCACGCCTGTTAAATTTCTTTTTATGTTTTCATCAAGCAACTACCACCGTTGTTTATTAAAACATTAGTTCTCTTCCTGAAACCTGGGCCATGATGGTTCACTACTCCTTCTTCATCTCCGGTTTCGCTGGTGCATTGTATTGCGAGTGTCGTGTTTGTTTCCTGTTTAACTTCAACTGTTTGTTTCATCTTCTTCCTCTTGTCAAGGATAAAATAACATTTACTTCGTTACTGAACCACTTTCCTGTCCTGCACATTCAGTATATTTCTCACCAGTTCAGAATTTACCGCTGATATCTGAATTTCTCCGACAAACAATGGTCTTAAATTCATAGTAGCCTAACATATGGCTAACCAACATTGGCCAGCTGAACCGCAAGGTTCTTTTACCACATGCCGCCTGGTCCTATACATTTGGATACCTGATGCGTGAGTGGAACCACAAGTGGCTCAGCGTAAGTCATACGTGATGAGGGTTATACGCATGCGTCTCCTGGCTTCCGTTACTGTGACAGGCTAATCCGAATCGGACACTGCCAACCTGGACTAATGGCAGCACGTTAATGAACTCTGTGCACAACCTACCGGTCTTCACATGAACAGTTCATTTACTACAGAGCTTCAATGGAAAAATCAAATTCCTCCTTAGATGTAGAACGTTTTGTCAATGATGATGGGTCTATTGTAAGAGGATCACACAGGAAGCCCATTTGAGTGGGGTGGTAAATTCACTTTAAAGTTATCGCTAAGACTTGGTCTTGTCCGACCGCCTTTCAATAGGATACACGGAATCTTTGCACTTGAGACAATCGGAGAAGATTCAGAGTTCATCCATGGAACGTTTGTGCACCAAGATAATTTCACACACATTATTTGGGAATAAGTCAGGAAAAAGTTCGAAACGGACGGTAAGGTGAAACCACTTTTATCCAACGTAGACTAATATGTGCTGCCATCGTTGTGCAGAACATGGTAAAATCATGACTGATCAACCAAATGATACCGTTGCTATCCCCACTGAGAATAAACGAGTACAACTCACGGTGCGTCTAAATTTATAGGTTAGTCTTCATTTGCAGCTGATCGCAGCACTCGTTTTCTTACAGAAGTTTTAGTCGACCCTTTTCGAAAGGGATCACTATAGTCAAGTTTCGTTTTTGTCAGAACTCGTCAATATCACAAATGCTTGGACTGCCGTTGTTAGTACTCCAGGCAGTCTTTTAAGTGGCAACGATGTTAACTGCTGCGTCAGTGACTTCATGTTATCACGATTAAGTTGATAACTGCAAATACTCGATCATATTCGACTGTAATGTTAACGATGTACACGTGTACGTCAAGTATTTAGGTAAGCTTTATATGGTTGGTGAGATGCGAATTCTATTGCGCAAATTGTTTTGCACAGATGTCCCAGATTAAGTCATGGGTTCACGTGGGATTAGTCTTTTCAAGGTGAATATCACATCGTAAGAATGCTTGACGGACTGGGTGTACAATATTGTAGCAAAAAGTCGTTCAATAGAACAGGGTATTTATCGTCCAGTTCGTACTTTCCCACGTTACTTGAGCGTCGATGTTTATGAACTGGAATTTCAGTTCACAGTGCAACCAGGTTTCCATTTAAACGTAGTGCGTACTTCTGCCTAGTTCTGTGATTTTGAGTGACATTGTCTGTCTTGTTTTTTTTTCACGTGTTATTTCTCCATATTTGCAGGTCTAACTGAGTGGTGACTCGTTCAATCCATTGTGTTTTCCGTGATGCAGCTGCTATGAGCTTTGACCATATTCTTGCCGCTTAAATGAGATATTCCGCTGACTGTTGGAACGATGGTGTCTCCTACTTGGTTAATTCACTCAAAAGAACTGCCTAAAATACTCTTCAAGAGGACGGAATTTCAGTGTTTAACTCTCCACTTATCATCTGGTTGAATGCGACTTTAGTCTAGATTCCCACCTGTTACCATAACAGGTTTACGGTCAACTACATACAACGGGTTCAATTTATTCCTGATTGTAGCTGACTCCAATAAATATGCGTAATGTCATTATTAAAAATGCCTTGTATTGGTATGGTGCACTCATAAACAAGTCTATAAAGCTTCTTTCCCACGTAGCGTCAGATTTGTTCTTGTTATTCATTCCAGGTGAGAGCTTCACGCTACATATAGTGGAATATTGAACTAGAAGTATTGAAACCTTCGTAAATCACTCTTAATACATTGCCAAATGTATTCACCTTAATTGAACGCGGTTGATCACATACGGACATGCCTGCACGCCCATAGATCACAGTCCACTTATCGTTAATCGTCAGATTAGTCGGAATGTTGTTGCAGAGAACTCCGTTAAACTCTTGGGATCTAAGAACTCGGGTGATATATGGAATATGTATATCGGGAATCGACATAGGTGGAGCATGATTCGAAACCACATATTGTACCCTTAATGCTTCTTCTTGTATTTTTCTCCAGTTGCGTCGATATCTCAATACGTGCCTCCGTTTGACTACTCCCAAGTAATATGTGATCTTTCACGATTTCCTGCGAAGAAAAGCTCTGCTCCATTTGGGTGAGATTTTTTCTTGCTATTATCGATTTCGTTTTAATCTGTGCCGTTTGTAACCACTCACTTTGCTTATCACTTAGAGTAAGTCAAATTGCACCACAGGGCTATATCCACTGAGATTGTTTTGTCAGCATGCAGCCAATCAGTCCCTAATTTATGGGAAAACTTTGGATCGATCATCCTTCTCAATGTTCACCAGTCACAGAATATATGCTCTTGCTAGATTGAACATCACTCGGATTTGACCACGGCTTTCGCTCCCAGGTAGTTTTTTAAACTGATCTTTTACTCGAATCTCTTCCATTTTGCGTCTATTCAGAGCTTTATGTGGAAGGGGGCACTCAGAAAAATTCGTCTGAACGCGAAAGCTGCGATTAAACACGAGCGAGGTTGAATTAAAATCAACCGAATTTTCGATTGTTAATCAGTAAAACGTCGCATGTCCATCACGGCTAATATTGGTCCTGTTCACAGGCAAACTGAGCACTCAAACACCTTTGACACAAGAGGGTTCTATGAGACTTGGTTAGTGTTCAGAAGTGAACATGAACGGTTGCTTCTATAGGACTTTCTTGTCGACTGGTAACGCATAGTCGGCGGAGCACTTTTAAATGTCAAGTGTGCGTGACGGTTCGGTATTGGTGGAACGAAGGATTAACGCAAAATAACCTAATTAATGTCAGCGGCCCAACCTGTTGAGGTTTTCAAAAACCGAATACAGTAACAAAAACTGTAGTTTAATCAGATACTAGGAGAGCTATAACAGATGAAGCGAATGTAGATACCTAAATTTTGGTTCTCATTGGGAACCCCACTAGTACGGCCAACAGACAGAAGAATCAGTGGTGGCAACTAAACGATCGGGAAACCAATGCAGTCCATAAATAGCGCAAGCGTCGTACAGTAAACAGGGTCTACATATGAGACGAAAGCGCACACGATTTTAGATAGCCGTTACACTCATAAGAAACTAGGTTGACGCGAGTTAACAAACAGCTGTCTGCTTACTGGATAAAACGATCGTTCGAAAGGCCAGTAAAAAACGGGTGCTGGTTCAAGACAAGGGCAAGACTAGTACTGGACCGTTTGATAACAAAACCTTCTTACGGTCAATGGAAAAATGATACAGATAAGGTACAATTATAATGAACACGGAGTCACAATCTGTGGGGGAACCGGAATAGGCGTTAACTACGGGCGATAATCGGATGAATTGACGCCTCTTACGGAACAGAAGTTCAGCAGTTTGGTTTGGGATTTAGGGCCGAAGAAAGAGAAATGAGACTGTACTGCTTATAGAAAAGTAGGTTATAGGTAGCAAGTTGGGACTAGACAATTACAGCTTCCATCAACTCAGCGAACTGCAATTAGGCAAGCAAAACGAACTACACCCAACCAACATCAACTCAGCGAACTGCAGCTAGGCAAGCAAAACGAACTACACTCAACTAACATCAAATCAACAGACGATCGCAGTGGACTGTAACAAAATCAACAATGACCATTACTGACATCTAACGTATCGTTTGTTACACTGTTGATAGATTCGTACGAGAATGCGTGACAAACCTACTCCAGTTTAACAGTGTGTATGTAAACAAGCTTCTGTCAGTTCCTTTCCACTGAATATAAACAAATATTGGTTGTAGGCCAACGAAGTTCCATCGACAAAAACAACATGGTCAGATATCGTTAGACTATGCGACAGACTAAACACATTTACCCACCGGGTTTTCAATCCATTTAATCTATAAACAAATCTAGATGGACATTTCATTAACAAAGCACAATGGACAGGTTTCCAATGTTTCCATTCGCAAAAAATCAATCAGCCTCACTGACGAAGGTTTAAGTGATACCTTACAACGTCATCGACCATTTTAGAATTTCAGGTTTTTTGTAAACAAAGTCAATCACTTTCATGTAAACGTATCTTTTTCATTCGGCATCATCCGCCGTTTACATAATTCTGTCTTGATTAGAATGATGCCCGCGGAGAGCATAGGAAGCTTTGAACACTTGTGGTTAGTGGATGGAGGTTGAGATGAGACCATTTTCAAGACTTCTTGCACACCGCGGAAATTACACACACCCTACACGTAATGATGACTTGAGTTTTGAATTAATGATAGAAATGTGAGAATTCGACATTCTAAATGTGGTGTTAGTGTGCAGTCGCCACTGAGTTTATAAATGAGGGAAACGGACTTCCTGCAAACCTATCCATCACCCAAGCCAATGGTCCGACAGAAAGACTTCCGAAGCTGAGTCGAACTGCGGAGGACAATGCACCACAAAGACCAATTATTTCTGATCCAAGTCTTCAGCTGATGCTACCTGGAGGTTGGTTATGACTCGTGTGTCTTCGATAAGAGTTCGTTTGAAGTAATCAAAGAAGCAGTCTAATGCCATGCATTAGGTTGTTTTTTCATCCATAGCACGCAGAAAAGCAGTCGCAAATACGGATCTGTCTTCGTAATGGCTGAGGAAAACTTGCGTTAACGGGTTCGCAGTCATAACTGGAGTTATGACTTAAACAGTTAGAACGAGGGTTTAAAAAGTCGTAAGCATCTCGTCACGTTATCAACGAACATTGAAGTGCATCAGAGAACGTTTGAACTAATATACTACCTTCTGCGTATGCGACGAGCAAGTAAGGTTTTGTATCCGGGACAATGCACTCGTGACCGCGAGGCTGGGCATTAAGCTCCAATGACAGCCCATAGATGCAAAGATGTTTTGTCTGTATGAGAGGTTGCTCCCGCAATTCACCATGAACAGTAAATGACTGCTTGTGTTCATTCTAGCTTGTTGGTATGAGGATTGCTAGTGGATGACCCCATGTGAGGGCGCTTTTTGGGTGAGGAGTAGGTTACAGTTTGCGAATCTACAATACACTTCGGATTGTGTAGTGAACTACTTTGAGTTCCATCAATCTTCTAAAGAGCAGTCTTTTTGACAGTTTCAATGAAGGCTGGGCTACTTTATGGCAGAGAGGAAAAATCTTGTATTCACTTCCATTTGTGGGAAGTTGAACTTGGGGGAAAGCCTTCAGAGAATGAGGCCCCACCGATTCTCCCTAAGAGACAGTTCGTGGACAAACGTACGCGGATAGTCACTAGATTCACATTGTCTCAACCGAGTTTTCAGAGGGCTACGTTGGAATCACCAAAATAGCCATGGATACACTTTAAAGGGTGAAGGTTCAGGAGTTTACTTTGTTCACCTTGAACATGCAGCTGTAGACTCGAAAAGGTGCATTGGTCAGCGTTTGGTGCATTCCAATTTTGAATACATTTATAATTTACTGTACATCATTATTAAACTTCCTCGATTATAAATCTCTGTCCCGATATTCAAGTTAACCTACAACGCTGTAAAACAAAGGTTCAGTTATGAACAAGCATTCGCACTTCTCAGTACACATATATATATATAATTTGGGGTTAACAAAACACGTCATTTTGAAACAACAATAATAATAATAATGTCAATATATGATTAAACATCATCCTGGAATGACAGTCCTCTGTTTCAATAACTATCAGAACAAGTGATGGTCCAAGAAGTTTGTGTTGCTAGCGATAAAATGTGAAGCATCAGAAGGAAACGGAAATGAACATAAAATAGAAACACACAAGGTCTGTTAAGACGTTACTTACTCACTCGTATAACGGAGAGGGTGCACATCACTTCAGGTGCTCGCTAAACATTCATTCGAACGATCATGCAAGCTGAACTACATTTAATAGTAGTCTGAAGAATCCAAAAATCCATGGGTCCTTTGCACACTATTCACGTGGCTGTGCAGAGTTTGCGCATTTTTGGTGCACTCTGCTGCCCGCCATGTTTGCGTGTTGTCAACAAAGATGAGCTGACAAGCTCAGTAAATTCGGACTAAACAGTGTGATTAGACCACTGCGGAACACTGCTGTTGGCAGAGAATCAATCTGACAATCGGCTGCTCATTTTGAAATCAAACCTACATTCGACTAGGTCATTGTCTAAACATAAAAACAATGGCCCTTCAAGATTGTGGTTGCAACTTTATTAGGAGCAGTGGGTGATCGATCGTGTTAAAACTTTAAAAAAATCCAGGCGAATAAAGTCGACGAATAATCCGCCGTCAGTAGCCTTGGACCAAATTCATCAGTAACTAGTCGACTCATGGCCCACGAACAGCCCTTGCGGAAGCCCTGTTGTGCTTTAGTAAGTTCAAGTTTTGCTAACCTGATCCGAATACAGATAGCTTACATGCTACAATTATTTTGTAGACTGTTGGAAGCAATTCATTAGTTTATAGACTATTAGGTCCTGTCCATGAGATATAATCATTAATTCCTTCCAAACGTTTGGTTGATCGCCAGATCACGGGAATAGACTAAGAGTACCTCAAGTAATTCTGCTTAGTTCTTACCACAGTTTTTGAGTATTGTCGAGGGAACCAGCCGCTGACCGGATGGCACATTTTTTACAGATGCTGAAAGCTTGCCACTTCGAAAAATACGAGTAAAATAGATCGTTAAGTATTTTGGTGGATTTTACTATTTAGAAGGGACCCAGTTGTTAAAACTTAGGGCTTCAGCCGGATTCGAGCCAACGACAACCCTATTGGGATTTTATGGGTTATCTTGTAAGCAAGAAGCAACAGCAACACAATGAAATCCAACTGGTTTTGGGGACACGTCCTTTTCATTAGATGTCCCATCTTTTCTCGGTAACTTGTTTTACCCAGGTGCTCCTTATAAAAACACTCCCAGACTGCAAACAGTGTTACCGTGAATAATCACTCCGCCGACACCAGTCTACTTGAGGGGTAAAAAATTTTCAAGTTGACCATCACTCACATTCGATCGCAGCGTTCGCATTCAGATAGACTTTCCAGCCAGCCTCTTCCGACTACTAATCAGTAATGGGTAAAAAATTATTGAATGCAGCGCCATCGACAAATCACTGGTCATTCTCTAATCGAAAAAATGGCCGAACAAATAAATGTGCAATAGACTGTCTAGTTTGTGCATTAAATATGACAATGAAGTTATGTATAATTTATCTGTCGAAAGTCAAAAGGTTGCGAACAAGCTCATTTTCGGTGTGTCATTTTCAGGCTAAATACAACACAGTAAAAATGAAATTAGCTGTCAACTCAGGAGTTCGTGGAATCTAACACAGTATGAATCTAGTGTCATTTGGGGATTACGGACATAGTTATTACGGTACTGTGTCAAGTGTTTCAACGAGGGCACGCCGTGGTAACTTTAGTGCCTGAACGGAAGACTTCTACGCACACAGAGTAAGGTTTTGCAGCCGGATTCTGATCACTTCCACAGTAGCCAAGATACATTTCTGGTGTGAACATGTGTGACAAGGTTGATCGGCTTGAATGCGACATTCAAATTGACTCTGTGACTCATGTCAGATAGGTGAGCCAAAATTGTGCTGGAAATCCTTCGTTGTTGTCCGGTCGACAGCCTATCTGGACGGTGTTCGCGTATTCGTTCCGAGAAGCGTCTTGTTGTGCGACCAATGTAAGCTTCTCCACAGGAATAGGCGAATGAACAGATATAAAACGAGGTAGCACTACTCGGCACTCCGTCTTTGAGGTGAAGGTATGCAGCTGGCTTAGAGAAGAACGTTAACCTTCGTTGTGCAGCGTGGAACGTTCTCATCAGGATCGTGTCGATCCTCCTAGTGAGCGATATACTTGGTTATTCACCCTCACGTACTTGCGGCTCCCTTCGGTGCACGTTTCAAGCTAGAAATTTGTCCGGATATTCATTAGCAGGAAACGTTTCATATAAAAGCTTGAGCTCATTGTCAAACATGTCCTCAGTAAAAATTTTGTGAATTCGGTTTGCTAGACAACGTTCCGTTTCTGTTTCATTGGAACAAAGCTGCGGAAATGGGTATATTGGCCATTCCACGTCCGCTCCCTGTGCATGCTTCCTTGGATCGAACCGTCTAGACGTTTCAATGGTGCAATATCCAAGAAATTCAGCTTTCCATCTTGTCCTACCTCCATAGTGAACTCCAGTTTCTTGTGAGCCCAATTGGCTAGTGACAAGAGGGAGTCAATATTGATCTTGCTATCAACGATACAGAAAACATTATCTACATACGGTTTGTGCAGTACGCACTGATCAACCAACCATGTTGACCTTGTTTGTTCTATCATGCCAGCAACGGGCCTACCGGCGAGTCTGCTGTAATCCCATCCTTCTGGCGATAGATATTCTCATCGAACTGAAACTGAATGTCTTACGTGCAAGCCAAAGAAAGGCCTCAGAATTGCTCGTCCGGCATTACGAATTGCATATCATTCGAATGGATGTATTCAAGCCTAAAATCGATTGTGTCTCTGAGTGACACGTTCGTGAACAGCCAGCACACGTCCAATGGTAACATTTTTTTAATTATTAATATTCTGACTTCCTATAGATTCGATTAACTTAAACGTATCCTCGAGGTCCTTTGGAGCAATTCTGTCGCGGAGTGGTTCCGAAAGTTCGGTTAGCCATTGAGCCAGTACATGATATGGTGAGTTCACCATGTCTAAAGTCGGGCGTAGGGGTATGCCATCCTTATGAACTTTACGTAGGCCATAGAGTTTCGATATAACTGAGCCTGTTGATCGCACCCGCTTAAATATTGACGCGTCAATCTAACTATTTTGTTTCATGTTTCTCAAGAGCTTAAAGATAAGCTACTCAGCTGCAAGAGTCTTGTCTTTCTCAGACTCCATTCTTCGAAATATGAAATCATCCTTAAGTATGTCATTCATCGTGTTTAGGTATAACTGTTTATCTAACACCACTATCCCCGTGCCTTTATCAGGTCTAGTATACAAGATTTGGTCATACTTCTGTAGGTTCTTTGAAGTCTCTATACGATCTCTTGATTGCATTCCACGCACACTGGGTTTCGCGCTAAACTATGGATAGCATGCATTGACTAACGTTATCTTAAATTGTTCCAAAGTTGTTTGAGATGGTGGCGTGATACCATCCAGTTGATCGAACATGTTTTCGAACTGAACTTCTAAATCAAGCTGCCTAATACGTTGCCTTGGACAACAAAATTTTGGACCCAATGACAATACTTTCACGATTTTATCAGAGAAATGCATTGACGGAAGATCACAAGCTTACCTATGCGGGTTCTTTGGGAAAGCCGCCAATCCTGGACTATGGTTCAGGCGGTTATTCAGTTTCGCGAGTCTTTTATCCAGTTGTTTTCGCACGATAATTTGTAAACAGGCATCAAACTGAACACGTTCATCTACAGCAAGCTGTTTTACCGCAGGAAATCTGTGCAACTGCTTTTATTCCAGATTAGTTGTACGAATGGCAATCGTATCGATATCGTTCAGTGTATAGCGAATAAGGGTCGCTGCCGTCGGCTTGACACCTCTCCATTTGCTCAGTAATCACTTAAATTGCTGACAGACATAGTTACGTGCTCTCTATCCAACAAATTGGTAATCTGCCTATTTGTGTTGGCATACACCCCAGACGTTCGAATTTGCGAGATACCTAAACGATTACTGATGCATGCTATCGATTCGCTGCAGGCAAACATGTGATTTGATTTCAGCTTTTGGAAAAGATCTTGCTACACCATTTCATCATGATGTAGCCGTTCATCAGTAGCCCAAACCACCGAACATGAGGCACAGAAAAAACACCACAATCTTTAAGACGAACGTATCACAATTACCGTCACTTTCTCGTTTCACAGATAACGTGAAGGCGGGGATCTCCTTCTCAGAAATCGTGGTGTTCGCATTAGTGCCAATTGATGGTGATCGTTCCAAGAGTTGTCTGCTACAGTGTTAGTGGTGTGGTTTGTGATCACAGTGTTGCGGTGAATTGCACTGACTTTCGCTGGTCAACTATACGGCACAAAACACAGTGTTAGTATTCTGAGCAAGTGCCATTTTGTTATTTCACCTACATTGGAATGTTGTCGGGCTCGTGAGATCAGTCAAATAAATATCGATTAGATTTGTACCACAACGATACAGACAGACTGACCGTAAAGCACACAAATGTGCTTTCACAGAGAGATGCAAAAACATGGAGAAAATATGGACCAAATGAAATTGATTGGGAACTATCGTATTGACCATGTTTTGGTGGAACGATATTCAACTAAAACAGATCTTTATTATTCTGCGCTTACTCACAATTCATCGGCAATATGCTCTTGTCTTTTACTGTTGTTTCCTCTCTCCGACTTGGGGAATTCAGATTTATGTAGCATGGACAGTATCTTCTGATTTTTTCGATATCTCGTTCAATCTCACTTACTGTCCTTAGCCCACATAGTTTGTGGTTGGACCGTTCCCCACAGCCAATTTATGCGATAACCCAACGGATGGAGATTAAGTCAAATATGTGGTTTGTGCTACTGTCAGTACATGATTGACAGATACGTGAACAGTTTTGTCGAGGGTGGCTCAGGAATTCAAAACACCAGTTTGTGACGGTGAACAAGAAATGTGGACGGTTTTCACCTTCCGGTGAAAACAAAGCAAAAACGATGATGATTCTAATCACTAAACGCCTACTATAAACAATTTTCCATTCAACATCCTACTAGTGATTTTCCTGAATATGTCAAAGCAATTATATACATCTGACTCAACGGATGCCCCCTTTGTCTCAAAATAAACCAAATTCCGCACCGCCTTATAGGTGATCAAGTTCGCATTGCTATTATTCTCAGGCTACCGAGTTTTAGACTGTATACGCCAGAGGGTAACCTGGATATTGCCTCAAACTGGGATGACTATTTCGCATGCGATGGACGTTACAGACGTGCTTCGGTGACGGCAGTTGAACGAATGTAAAGGATAAACTGGTTTGGCAAGTTATCAATACTTGGAAGAGTGGCTCATGAAAATAATGCATTGTAAACGATGGGAATAACGTCCAACAACCATGACAAAGCTGACACAAACCTACGCTACACGAGGGGTGTCAACTCTGAGTTGTATAGGAGTGTAACAACACACTGGTGCAAGTGATTCAACCCAGTTTCATCTGCACTGGCAAATGCCCGTAAGCTCGAGGAATAAGATCAATCACCCCAGACTGCTATCCAAATTTTACACACTGCACTACGCTATGATGAAAGGCAGTGTGAAATATCGGGGATATTTTGTTAGTCACATGAAAAAAAGTCAGAGGGTTTAGGAACTGAGTGCAACAGGCCGTGGAGGTAAGAAATACCGAAGGCAAAGGTTTAGTTAAGTTTTACATGAGCTTTTGTTTTCATTTGCGTTAGCCGTCTGAAACGTGGAAGAGGTGGAAAACGCAAACCATGAGGAGATGGACAGGTCCCGACGACAAGGCAACTGTGGTTGGGTTATAGTTTGCTTATGTGCCTGCATTATGATCGGCATTCGTTCACCACACGGTTGTCTATGGACTCACGCGCTGCCACATTCTTATTGGGACGTAACCAACATTAACACATACAAGAAATAGCAGTGGCAGAGAGAACACGTGATTTAGGAAAAGTAGAAACTATGTTCTGGCATGCGCAAGCGGCAGCGCAATTCTTAGGTACGTGGATGGGTGAGTCGTTGGTTGTTGAAGGCACAGTCAACCAGAACGCAGCTCGAGTTTTAGCACGAGTGTGGGGCACACAGGAGGCCTCGACGTGTGTACAATAGGCGTCCATTCAAGTGGTCATGTATTTGTAATCGTTATTACACCACACAAAACAACTAGATGTATCGAATAAAGAATTTTGAAGTTCGATAAATTGAACTGTGATTTGGCTCTGTAAGCGACGTTCTGAACTCTTGCAATAAGCACACCAGTTCTGGACGTTCCGTTCGGTTCCACACAGCCTTGTCTAGTTGTCTTATGATCAGTATGCTGAGTGTAGTTTCAAAGTGTAAAGTATGTGTACCAAAGTGGTTCAGCTGAGCATATCGTTTCAACACAACGATCAGTGTCATATACTTGGGTGATAACAAGAGGTAGGGTGCACACAACCAGTTTCTCATCCCACAGTCACATAACTCAAGTCAATCTGACAGCCACATGCCTATGCAGCACATTTTCCTAAAATTGTAATTTGGACCGACTGACGAAAGGCGGTAATGTTGAGTGATGTAGTAACGTGGTGGGTACCAAATGAAGTGGCAGCACGGTACATCATTTAAATTTGTTCGGGTAGAATTTGCCAGCCGCATAAGGCATCCACCATTTCGCGAGTAGGGATAGGCGGCACTTGACTCAATGGACATACCTTCCTTCCCGCTGCGTAGATAATGCGACTAGGAAATTAGGGCGATTGCTCGTTAGGGATAAATCCCAATATTCACGTTTTTGACGCAAACGCACATCCGCCAGACTAAACGCTTAGGCGATATTACTTGACCTCGTTAGGCGTTTCGCATAACAGTCTAGAAGAAAAACTATGGCTCAATTACTGTGACTCGATAATAGAACGTACATGGCAAGGCACTACCCGCAACACTCAATGACACCGGACAGAACAGAAGGAGGGCTCGTCCGGATGGTGGGGAAAAGATATCAAAACGTCACAAGGATAGTATCGCAGAACCAGAAGTTATGGAGCATTAGGGGCTAGTGATCAGAAACATATTGTTGAATGAGATTTACAGGCCAATGGTTGGAAGAGTTGTTTGTGAACTTGCTATTCTGCGAAGCGAAGTGGGAGCGCTTGTGGTATTCGGCAATCTCAGTTGATTTGGATTTCAATACCCTTTCCGCACACAAGCAGTAGGGGTAAAATGAAGAATTCATGTTGGTATTGAAGCCACGGCTTCTCTATTGATTGGCTCGGTTCTACCTTTAGCTTATTTATTTTAACATGTGACACACTTGGACAGTTCGTTTTACCAAGGCGTTCTCTGCAACAAATCCGATGATGGGTCCTGATTGGTCACTACGCTGACATGCCAATTTTCTCGAACAACTATGATTCCGTGAACTATTGAATGAGCACGTATCGACGAGTTCGTCCAATCTCTCTACTTAGTTGATGTATTCAGTGATAAACGAACTTCTGAAATCCGTCGATTGTAAACATTCTGACTTAGATCATTTTTATGTTTAAGTTGCAACGCCTGCTAGGTTTCACCCTATCCTGACCAACGGTCGTTTGGAATAAAAACGTCTCGGGAGTGCAACCAACATATGTTGGTTCCAGAATCAATGTAAAGCGTCAAACTACCATTGAGTAATCACACTCGTTTGTTTCTAAAAACGTTTGCGTTGGGTTACTTTGAAGCATAGGAAAATACGCGACTGGAAAGTCAGCTCTAACGAACTGGTAATGCCTCAGTTGTGGTCGACAGAAACAACTGGGTTGCAGTTCGATTTCGACCAGGATAAAGTAATACATTCGACAACAGGGAAGAGACTCCGTTGAAAAAAACCGGACATCGGCCAGATTCGAACCAGCAACAGAAACAGCATGACTAAAAATGGCAACTGCAGTACAAACTGCTTCGCAAAGTCACACCGTCTCTGTTGCATGGAACTTACTAAACGGCACAAAAGATGGACTGTCCAAACGGGATTTCTCAATCAGGTCACGCTGGAATCCACCAGCGTCACCGAAGAACGCTGAAATTGTACTACTATGTCACCCGGATAGCGTCGCACCGCAGTATGTAAAGCACTGACCACATTTTGTCAGGTTGTTATCTCTGGTTCAAATCCAGCCGACTTTCAGATTTTTCGTAATCAGGTCTTTTTTGAATTATCCCACCTACCGCACTACCTATCAGTAATGCATTAACAATACTGCGAAGCCAATAAAACTCAATATCGACGCTACTTTTCGAATTCAACTAGCCGAAAAGCTTATTCGAATCCAAACTTTGAGATCGACTTGAAACAGTTCAAGCTCCTGACCACTCACCGTGAAATATATGATTGCTGTTACATCACATAAGGCTTACGTAACGGTCATCCACACTAAAAGTTTCCAGACGCGGAACGAAAGCGCAACAATTATATCCGGAAAAAGGATGACTAACATGTTGTTTGGTGGTCGACAGAAACAAACAGATAACATTCAGTTAATTGAGCTGCGACAAACCAGCTGGAAATGGGCCACCACGTTCTGTTGATATCCAGGTTTTATGTCCAACGATTCGCCTAAGCGTCAGACTGTGTGAATAGATAAGCCGTGCACACGGCAATTCCGTGCTTTGGGCCAAATAATGAAACTGCACAGGTCTGATAGAAAATAAGCCACAAATTACGACCGGACTGGCATTATCTGTGCAGGTGCTGCCTGTCGAACGAGACTGACGTGAGCGCCTTCCCGATCATTTCTGCACTGCCATGTTTACAGAACATCTGTAAAACAAATTCACAATTTTGGCACATGGTTGGTTACCTGCTCGGCTTCCTGACTAGGGTAGATGGCTGAGCAACACATTCGACGGAGCAAAAAATCGCGGTGTGCAGCCGGGATAGGACAATCATGACAACAGTAAGGAAAAAAGCGAATCCACAGGTGAGAATTAATCCGATTATTCTGAGTAAATCGTTTCCTCCCTTCCGTGTCGTTCTCAGAATTGAGGTTAATTGATGCTGTTGGGCTGGACTGATAAGGCCCATCACTTGAGAAGTGTGTAATAACTGCAACCAAGACTACTGAAACGCGGAAGGATGTTAATATCTTACGACATTCATTCTCAAACTAAGAGACCATTGTGATCGGTTTCATCTTTGTTTGGGCTGGCCCCGGAGAGATGAAACACGGTTCGAGTCGACAGCGTTAGCATAACAGGCAACAGCTGTTACATACTAGACGATCAGCGAAGTGGACATCGCTTCGTATAGGGTTCTCAACATCAATGGTCAACACTCGAAAAGCCATGTGTCATCCCATAAACAGATCCCTTTAGTAACACTTGAGAATAGGCATTTAAATACAACTGAAATGGTATTTTTTGCAAAACCATAACAAAATCGGGTCTAATCTGTGAGCCACTGGGCGAAGTGAATCTGCCAGGAAATCCTCTGAAAATCGAAAGAAAGTGAAAGACGATCACCATCACTGCCCCTCTCCTATTTAAGATTTTATTACACCTGTTCGACTGAAGCACGTTAAGTTTCAGTTCACTCAAAAATTACGTGAACATTAACCGAGCACAACGATCGGAAATCTAAGCCAAGTGAGCAACAATTTTCATACATATAGTTATAATTCCGGCAAATCAATGATACTTGACTGACTGGTCTCAAATAACAGAATAAAAGTAGAATAAAGTAAAACTTCATAAATGACAGCCAAGGCAAAATTTTCACCAACTATCCATTCAAAATGGCAGTCAATTTAGGAATAACACAATTTGTTGTAGAAAGTTAATCGAATAAGTAACAGCAGATGAACAGTAAGATCGCACAAATCCAAACAACTGGTTGTAGAGTTTGTCAGCTGAAAATGTGGAGGCAACTCTGGAAGGGTAGGTAGTAAGAGAACGAGTAATTCAGACACATGTGATCAAATTCATTGTGCATTGAGAAGTGATGACGTTTGCTCCAGAGTCTAGGTTTCAAAAACTTCCAGTCTCATATGTGCAAGGTGTCGAGCCAAATTTAGACATCCTCCCTTCAGGATTGGTATGTGGTCCCTCCAGCAAGTTGAACTGTGGCACAATAAATGAATATACCCGTATGTTTCACTAGGCTTTTCCCATAAACACTAGAACGTTCACTTAGAAGAGATGCAGTGTTGAAAAGGTAACTCAGAAGGGGTTGAAGGCGAGTTTTTCCTTGTTTGCCGAAGTAACAACACAAAACTTCGGTGACGACAAGAGGCTTTTTTAAAGAGACATTAATTAACTTGATAGCTTTGAGTTACTAGGTTTCCATGTGACCTAACCCTGTGTAATAAACAGAGTTTAACTTGTGAGTAGGGGAATCTTCTCGATGACATAACTCTCAGTCACACACTACAAGATTAGAGTAATCCAAAGAATTCACCCTGGAATACAGGTCACAACGAGTTTTCTAATCGCAGGCTGCATGGTAACTGTGGGCTGAATATGTGATCACCTAAGTGACGGACAGCCGTCGTCTATAGAACAGAACATAGTGCAGAACATTGATAAATTACATAGGGCCAGATTTTTAAAACGTCTTTGGAAAGACTAACGTTTTATACACTGCATCTCTGACCAATCTGTCTTTAGTGTTGACGGTCTGTGAAACTTGAAAGATGTTGCGCAAGTGCACACAACCTTGTACTAAGTCGCAGGTTCCTACAGTGTCCTTAAACAATGCCATCAGATTAGAGTTGCACAAAAGTGGACCATAACTCCGGACTTGTTTTATCCGTTCAAGAGAAGGACATCGATTGCTCATCATAAACCACTGAACACTCGGGAAAACTGCGCGGTACCGATGACGCTCAAATGGATTTTACGGAATATGAGTTATTGCTCACTGGCAACAAACGCAATTATACATGCTCGCCATCAAAATTGTGTTGATTACCACCTTGGTAACATTAGTCCACTCGTATAAGCATGGGAGACTTAGGAGCCCAAGCAACGGGCAAATTAAGCATATCTAGAAATTGTGCAGCCATCGATAAAAGCCACAAATGGCTTTAAACCTATTAAGAAGAATTCGCAGAACATTCGACCATCGAGACTTCTCCGTAATTCATCCATACTTTGAAAAAATATACGTCTATCGTCGTTGTCTTAAAAAGAGTAAATACTTATTGAAGTCACTCAGAGAAGAATCACGAGACTCGGAAAAGTCCGTTATCAGGAAACAGTCAAAGAATTAGGTCCTTTTCAATGGACTAGACATTCCACATGACACTCGATTGTTACCTATAAATGCACCGAACTCAGGTAATCCGCTGACACATCTGCTCCCAATAAACAAATATGGATGCTTAAGGGGTCATTTGTTGAAAGTGTGTTATGGAGTGGGCAAGCTATTTTGTGGATAGAACTGTTTCATAGTTAGGTCCTGCTCGTACCGGGACATGTTGTCCACCTTGACGATCACAGCCTAATCAGTTGATGGGCAGATATGTCAAATAAGTACCACGTGTTTCTTGTTCACCCTCTTGGACATCAACTGACAGAACGCTGCTTCAGTAAGTTCTCCTGCTAGCTGATAAAAAACTGCACTTCGGAAGCTTCGCAGATTTTTTCTTTTATTCGCTTTTCCCATAAATCTACAAACCGTCCGACACAGAGACAGGAACGCACAGACAAAAATATCCTTTCCGCCTGTAGCAACCTGTGACCATTTCGCGAAAAACCATTTCAAACATCCCACTGAACATAAGTCAATCAGGGAATACGTCGAGATTAGGCAAATTACGCGTAGAAAAAACACTACAAGGCCGATGACTCAACCACAATGCTCCTAGTGAAAGTAGAAATATTTGTACACTGCGCCTGCGCAACAAATCGTCCATTCAAGGTAGGACCAAATGACCTAAGCAAACGTTTGTGTGATACGTATACAGCAAACAGTATTATGAGCTGCAGAATGTGGTACTCCTCCTTCTCCCATGAGGTGCGACGTTTCAGACTCTAGTGTGATGTTGTCATTCCAACAAGCTGTGTGCTTTCTAGGTAACCAGGACAAAACGGAACAAGAAAGAAACTGTGTACAACAAACGATTGTATGAGAAATACATTGATAAGTACCGGGAGTTGCAGGCAAGCGTAGCAAAGTACTCTCGATGCCGCCAGTGGGAAGCTGGTATGGTAGCAAATGATCAAAACTGGTTGGCTAGTGTTGTAAACCCTCGACTCGATACGCGGGTCCGTACACGGTATAACAATGCGATTGATGGAAATCGGATTCCCCTCCTGGTAACAATGGACATAGAAAATCTTGGTCCCGAAAATAACGCGGCGGTCCCCATTAACTGCGCCCAAGACGAACCAAAAGAGGGATGCAAAAAGCAACTTTGTCTCGCTTTAACGGGTGTAACAAGGAGAAAAATGCAAGGTATTTATAAGGGGCATAGCGACCTACGGACATGCTCGAATCAGAAAGTCGAAGGGCAGACATCAAAAAAGTGGTCAAAGCCACTAAGCCGCCAATGAGTATAACGGAATAATGGCCGAGCAGGTACAAAGAATAGTGAAGGTTACTTCTCGACTGTTCACGACATTTCCGCTTATTCTGATCAGGTAGAATCGTTTTCTTGAGGAAGGAGGCGGGTGTGGGTGGAAGAACATGTGTCCCTCTAACCGCTAGTAACGAAGAGGCGCCTACAACTTTATCTTATCAAGTGTGAAAATACAACCATATGGGACGGGCTATCCGCTATTTTGAGTACCAGACCAACAAGAAAGTAACATAAGCCGAGGTCATGGTTTCGAGCTTCGCCTATTGTCACGACCTAAAGAGAGAAAAAGGACCGCAAAATAAAATTCTCATAAGTTTTTGGAAAATACTTCATGACTACAACATAGCAATACACCAGTGCTTCAAATTGGTGTGCTTAGCTGCCAAACGGCCATGAAAGAAGTAGCAGTTAGGGTGCAAACCAAATTGACGTAATTACTAAAATCCCCTGACTAGGCATGTTCACTAATTTTCACATCATAAATAGTAGATCGGTGATGTCGTGAACTAAGCTCACACCGGAGATAGTAACCAAATCGTAGGATAAAAATATTTTACCACCTGACCGGACAGTGTCGTCAGTGATATGGCTACCCATATTTGAAAACGGTGTTACAGAGTAGTTTAAAGTTAACACTATAACTGACGCTTGATCACCGTCAACGAGTTCCTCTTGAACCTGGTTGGCTGACGTACGTGAAATATCAAGAAAATAGTACACTCACTGGGACGGACAACGTGAACTTGAGTCATTCGGTAGAGATCCACAAAATACCTCGCATCACTGACAGTTGCTAAGGCCACTAAACACACTTTTAAAAAACGACAGATACAAACAATTAAAAAAGCAATATAAAAACGAAAGTATGACAAAATAGCTGGAAATTACAAACAGGAATCGCTAATCGGTTTTCGCGAACTAAGTAACAGCAGACAGCATGAAAGGCACAGATAAGGGAAATATTGGAAGGTCACTTGAAAGTTTCGCTGCCGAACAAGCTGTTAGTTCGTTTCTCAACAGTATAGTTACTTCAGGCTACCATTAAAATTCCCAGAACTATAGCGTGTAACTAAATCTTTTCAGGAAGTCGTGAAAGTGGGGGTGGGATATATTTGTCTTAAGAGGGTCGATCAATGCATAATTCGTGTCAAGGGACAAAATACACACCGAAAAATGAATTCAAGTTCACTCGGTCAGTGAATCACTGAGCTCATAAGACTAGTAAGTCAGGGAACAGGAAACACGTTTTGTAACAGCAACGTTTTAATGCAAGTCTCCCAACGGAAGATGAGACAGGAATCGGGGCTGGGAGAGAGATAAGGCGCCACGGCGAATGCGAATTGCATTTGCTTTAATGGACAACCACGGAAAAGCAGTTTCTCACCACGCAGTAAACTAAAAAAGGTGGATAAAATAACATGAAAGGCGTTTAGAAGTCGGCTGGTGTCTACAACGTATCAATATCATTCGGTAGCTGGAGGCACAGGTGAAGTGGGTTGCCATGGCACTTCTATGCAGTCTGGAGTCGCGTCTTGTTGAACTACGTTGAGTACTTTCTGTAGCCACACGGTCGCTCGGTCTAAAAAAAGATAGCAAGCATGAAGAAATAGCGCTCCATGAAAAGTGCCGCTGACATACCCTGTTAGAAAAAGTGTGTGCAAACTGGCACAGCCCGCCAAGTGATTCGCACTAACGAACACGTGAAAAAAGCCGGAAACAACCACCAGTTAAAATATGTATGCATATGTATGCGAGATGAACAGCGCTTAAAACAACTAAAGCAGTGCGGTCGAGCCCTGTTTAAAGTATACATACGCTACTTTGGAATCAGGACTACGAATAGAGAAATCTCGAAAAATAGCATTTACGTTAAAAAAAGCTTTTAAACAGGTAGCAAAATTACAGGCCCTCGCCGGTCTTGCACACCACGGAAGTGAATTCACAGTCTTGTTTAGGCGCTTTGGTTTGATGACAAAGGTAAAACAAACCTGGGCCTTAAGCGCAAATCACTCATTTTTCTTTACGAGACGTCGTAGATACAAGCTTCGACACACGGGGTGAGTAATTATTACCTCCATATGATCAGACCAAATGCGAACTACACAGATCACAAGTAGACGACTAAAAATAAGGACAAAGAAACTGTTCCAGCTTCATCTCATGAGTATTTTGTACGTGCATGTGATTTCCTAGACCTTCCAGTCAGCCACTCCCAAAAAGAAGCACTAGGTTGGAGGTACAACCTTATCAATGATGCAGTGATCAACACGGGTGATTCGTAAGAACGTGGTTCTCAAAATACGGTCGTTGTCACGGCCATGTACCGCCGACGAGAACTAATAAAAGCAAGATTTGGAGACTAGGGTTCCGTTCACGAAGTGGTTAGATGAAGTTCATCTGAACAAGAAGGATGCGGCCAAATGTGAACAGTGTGCAATGCATGTTAATAGACGCCCTGACCACTTGGTAAGCAGAACACTGTACAAAGTTTTTATGAATTTGGTGTTGAAAAGTTGATTGAAGAGTGTGACAACCCGTCATCCTCCGAAGCGATCGGACAACCTGACGAAGTGAATGTTGCTGAACATGTAGATGTACTGTATACTACTGTATACTTAATGACTCAGTGGTTAACGCAGTTGTCGTAGAAGGACACGGATCTGGGATCAAGACACGACAGCGACAATGATGATGGGATCTAGTGAGAGAGGGCAAATCGAGTCTGGTGTTTCCTTTCGAAAGTGGCTAATTGGAAAGTCTATCTGAGTTTAAAGGTTGCAAACTCGTTCCCTAATAGTTGTTCAGTAAATCGATGCATGGACTTTCAGCAAGATGCTTAGTTCTGTACCCACTACTATCGATTGACTATTCAATCCTGTGTCGGATCGGTTACTAGAATTGAACGATGGTGGTTCACTTCAAATATTCACCAGTGGAATCTCATACGTTCATTTATCTGTAGTTTATTTCGTGTATGTAACTGAAAAAACGAACAAAATGATGCTTTGTCGCAAGTCGTACACAACCACCTTAGCGATTTGCAAACTTGTTCGAAAACAACACCGTTTCATGAACGTAAACGGTCATTTTTGGAGCAGCAAAACCAATCAGGCAAGACGAATGCAACTCACACATTGCGGACTCGATGAGTGCCGGCTTCCTTTTCCATGCAACACCAAAGATGTAAACTGGTATGCCCAGAGCTATTAGGCCCACACTCAGCAGAGCATCTTTGGGTGAGTCGTAAATGGAAAATATCCCGATACTGATGTTGATAATCAGATAGAGAATCGGCAGGAAAATAGGCAACTGAGAGGGGACAAACGGAAAGAAATCAGAGAGTTTTGATTAACAACCATCGTTAAATTCTGCTGTCATGTTATGCCGGGGCACACGAAATGTAAACGGAACGAAGCCCTGCTTTCATACCCATGCAATGCGAAACACTTAGACCCCCTGAATAACCACGACAGAATAGTACACATATCAATGACAAACACCACAAACGCGGCTAACATGGTGCGAAAAGTGACCATGATTTGATCCATTAAAGTTGGTTCTATTAGAGTTTGAGTGGTATATCATTCACTACGACAAATGATTACTACGGAATGATTTGAATAACTGACGGAAGCATGCAAAAGAACGAAGAGAATAACGAAGCCCATAAAATTGTCATAGAGTTATGTCGGGAAGTGAAAAGTGCAGTAATCCCCAGAGTGACAAACGATACCTATCAGCCTTGATTGACCAGATACAAGAATTACTGGGATCAAACAAAGCTATAATTTTCAGGATGGAAATAAGAGCCTATTGATGGTGATCTCGCTCGTAATTTGTTTAACATTGACGTATTTTTTGTGACGGTCAAACTCACCTGGTTGAAACAAATCCCTGTGGACGGTCGCATTTGCACAGTGGGAATCGGAAGTTTACCTAGAGTAACAAAACCATGGCGTGATAAACGTCTTCCGCTTGTTACATCTGTGTGCACCAAAACGGACTGCAGCCTGAGGGTGATCGTCTCCGAAAGTGTCTTCAGGAATTCTGTCTTAAGACTTATTCGCCTGATTTGATCTCTCGTAGACAACTGAAGACCACCAAGGAGGCCATTTAAGCCTCGAAGGTTTGAGCTCAAAAATCAAGTAGACACGTCTGGGTTTGAGTTCAGATCTTCAGCTGTTTCTGCTTGCTACGAAATTCTGCAATTCAAAACGGCGGATCACCGTCACGCACTCTCATTCATCAACCTGGCCCAAAATGACCATATCACAAGTGGCTACACAGCGCCAGGTTACGAAAACAATTGTCACTCATATTTGCCGCTTTGCATTGAATCTAGCCACGTTACGATCGCGTCCAATGCAGCAAACTCAAAAGACTAGATTGCAACAACCTGTACATCGGGGCCCTATAGTTGTGTTTTAATCTACTTATATTTATTGTCATGCTTCTGCTGCACGGTCATAGTTCGGCATCCCGACTATCTTCAGATTCGTGTGTAGTGAGAATGATAACAATCGTAATAACACTTGCGACTCTGTCTCCATCAAACATCATTATAGGTGCGATCATAACGAGAAAAATCACTTGATAAAACAAACCAGTAGCGACGACCACAACCGGTGGATGTAGATAGAGGAACGTAGTCAAAGCGATTTAGACTGATAATGATGTGAACAGAACCGTAGAGATCAAGCCTACATATGACAGTCAAGCGACAGAAACAAAAATACATGAAAAACACGGAACACAATAAAGTAAAACAAGGTCGGATGAGGCGAAATGACATAACATGACATAAGTGGATGAGAACTAGCCTGTTTGTATACTGAAGAAGTGGAATCAATCATATAGACTAGAGCCGTTGGCTCTATGAAAGAGTTTTAGTTTCGCGTATCCGCCGGTCGAGTGAAGCAGACTTCTTGCAAAAAGAAGAGCTGCCGTATGTCGGTCACTTTATACACACAAGTAACGAATGCGAAAAACGCAATATGGCTATGGGTTCCGATAGAGCATCCTCGGTGTTTATATCATAACCACATAGTAGGATGGGAGAAGTCAATTTAAAACAGGCCAAAACTACATCGGATAAAAAAGTCACCTTATCGAATGTGATAAGACTCAGAAGCACGACTGTCAACATTAAGGTGAAGCCCAAACAAGATATGACTGTTCCGAGTAATTGTGATGATTATACTCCAGGGTATGACTGAAATACTAGGTAACGAAAAGTGGTATGAGGCCTCATTTGGAACCAGATGAGACTGAGTCCGCCAGAGGGTAGAAACTCAAACGAGCGTAATCAGCATAAAACAAATTAAAGCATGAAACCAAAAAACGTTGCAAATCATTTAGCAAATGTGAGTGCCGATTACTCTATGAGAGAGCAAAGCGACGCAAAGGAAATTTGGTACGCAGATGTAACGCGACATATCGCTGTGGGGCTACTACGTCAGTAATCTTGAGTAGCTACAGGACAACCTTTCTGTGTTGCAATGTAAGAAGCAAGTGTGGACTTCATATCACTATAATTATCCACCCTATAAACGTCACGTTTCTGCTAGATGGATCAACGGACAGACCTGGAAGCATCCAGGTCAACAGCTCGATTGTCGGCCTACTTATCGCGATGTTCAAAAACGAATCCTCGACTTGACTCCGGTATCATGGTTGAACAGCAGCATCGTGGAGAGCACCGACCTTTACCACTGCCGTATCAAACGGACGCGGGGTCATTCTGTGAGCTGGCTGCAGGACAGATTGGAGGTGCCTAAAACTGAACAACATAGCCTGAATCATCTTAGTTTTGCAGTGCTGCATATTACGGCACGGTAGGAAAGGGTCCAAAGCAGATTACTTCCTCAGGCTGGTAAAACGGATGATAATCTTCGGGATTTTGGCCATGTTTTGCTGACGCTTCAAGCAGATGTCCACCGACAATATTGTAGTTCCCGATTAGCATTCTGATAGCACGGAACTGCTATCTGTTCATCATGATCAAAACCTGAGGTAATTTATCGCAACCGAAACAAATCCACATGGATCATATAATAAACTACGTCTTGGAGATGCTATGCAATCGTGAATCAAGTCAGTTGAAAGGGGATCAATTAGTATCAAAGCGTGAGGAACAAAGCGTTGAGGAACATTCCAGAGTAGTCTACATCCACCTACTGTCACAACATGCATTTCCGAGGCCACAACGGAAAATCTCTTACTTTTAATTACCACCCTCGCTTGAGTACTGATTACACGACCCCATAATGCTACCAGGCTTGTTTGTAAAACTCTTCTCCATGTACTAGACTGGGCTTCAGGGTGAAACGACAGAACACGGTAACAGAAAACATGGAACACAAAGTCCAACTCAGGGAGTTGCATAGTTGGTGGGTGATCAGAATCATTGTGGTGAGCTGCTAACATTATGAAAATCTGAAACCTCACAGTCGTTGGCTTAAAAACTAGCTAGTTCCGACTGGAAGTATATCCTAGAGCTTGGTGATCAATTATGTCCTGATAACAGGACCTAAGTAGGCATAGGCATCATGCTGCGTCTGAGAAGCACCCTTCTCCGCCTCGATAAGCAATCCAAAAACGCACAAGGGAAACCACACGAATCTTACGCATCTCAGAGTTCGGCACCCGACAAATCTATGACTAAGGACGCCTGTTTCGAGTATGAGAGCGACATCCGTACGGGGTGACCTACGATACGGTAAAAGACATTGCGCTGAACAGTCACATTCCTGGGAATCCACGCCCAGTTGTCACTAAAAAAACGGCAAAATGTGGTAGGGAGAAGCGCGTGATAAATTGTCTGGCCACCAACACACAGTTCTTAGAACCGACTTGGCATTTACTTCAGCAAACCATTGAGAAACTGCTGAGAATGCTGTTATTATCATCATCCTGTATCATACTAAAGAGGGTTACATCACCGCGATACGCAAATACTATAGGCAGTTCAGCAAAAATCTGGTTCAAAGCAGTTTGGAATACACCTGGGGGCACGCGTACACTGTGAAGAACCCCCATTACCGTATCGATCGTCATCAGAGGGTTTGACCTAGGTGGTAGGAGAACTCATAATTAGGTATTTGCGATATCGATTTGGGAAGAATATTATAAAGCGACTTCGTAAAATTCCCCGCTTCCGCTGTGGTTGCAGCGCCTCTTCGAGACGACCGGTTAGATGTCAGATTATCTAACTCTTCACTGAAACCACGGTAAGAGCAGTTCATAAGGAGTTATTCAAGAGTGACGGCGTCTCGTACTTTTTAAATGGAGGAGCCACGAACTCCATCTGGGAACATAAGTCAAAACTCTGTGTCTCAAGAATCTTGGTTTACACACTGTCTCCAACTTCGCTGGAGTCACTTTCACGTTAGCTGCATTGCTAAGGCGGATGAGGAAGTCCGAATTGCAGCACCTGCGGCTGCTCCACGTCAACAGTGTCTGGCACCAAAGAAAACCCCGAATGCCTCAAGAATTTCAATCAAAGAATCACCGCTTGTCTCGAATACCCGGAATCCAACGACCTCCACAATCTTCTCGTCACATTGCACATGTATAGCGATTTTGCCTGGCTGACTCAAATAGCGATCAGTTACGTCAAGAATCTCAAGGCCCGCTTGACTCTCACAGGCCAGTGGATTGATCGAGTTCAAGACAGCGCTGAGAACAGAGGACTCGCTGCTTCTCATATCAACCGTCCCGGGAGGGAAATGTGAAACGCCGGCAAATCCATTGTTGCGTCCCGAGTAATACCTGCAGAATAGAAACTAGACAGGACTTTGTGCCACGACCTGCAGTCCCGCACTCATTTAGCACTCTTTTTCGATATGACCATTGTTTTCTACGCGTATGGCAACCAATATCATGAAATCCGCAAACAGATCGACGGTAGAATTCGTTGCAAGACGGATACCGATAGACAGACTCTATGTTGTAGGGGGAGGCTAATTCAGTAGTGGGACATTATTCTGAAGATGATTCGACACTAGTGGCATTCTGGGTATTATTTTGAAAGGTTTCTTGAATGAAGCGGCGGACTGTCCCATGGATATCGCCTTCGTACCGACCCTAGTTCTCAAATCACACGGGCATCTGAAAATGACAAATCTCGCCTCACCGGCAACCCACGCTGCAAGTCTTTATTGCTACTACCACAAAATAGTAGTGTCATAAGGTTGTCTAATGGCCTATCACAAAAATGGCGGCGTTCAGACGGTTTCTGTCGCTGTAACAGGAAATTTCTGCAGGTTGTCTTCTAGATATGTACCAACGTAGTGAAGTCTACTCAGTCAGTTGCTTGAGAATATACAAGTGATACACGTCGTTGTAGGATCATCCTCATTTCAAAAGGGAGGCTCGGATGGGGATTTCGGGAATATCAGGCTCTCTGCCGGAGCACCCGCCCATCAGCAACCAGAAGGTGGGCAGGTTGGTTGTTCACCGCGGTGTGTTTTCCAAAGTTTAATCACAGCTCTAAACATCTGACCAACTCCAATCGTCCGTTTTAGTCTCGTTCTGAAGGTTGAACTGGTTGATTACGGAGAGGAAAAGGACGCCTGGTTAACTGTAGTTGGAGGTAAATCAAAGCGAGAGACAAAAGCACACTGCATAGTATCGCATAGCTAGCAATAATACGAGCCCTCACGCAGACACAATACGCAACATCGCGGTAGTTCGTCGAGCCGGTGATCCGGACCGACAAAATGGACGGCGATGAGGTTAAGGAGGGGATAGTTTGTAATGAATGTCAGGTGGGGGTACTCACTCAATCTTCAGGTACAAACAGACCTAGGCAGTTATAACGTGTACTAGGGCTCACTGCCACGCCCATCAATTTGTGAAGGTATAGCGGCCAAGTAATGTAAGGTACAGGGTAGAAAGATGAGGAATTGGTGCACAGAAGTCAAATCATTCACAAAAGGGTTGACCACTGTAGGCCCGGGGGTTAGAATCGATAACAATGACGGTGGCTGATCGAACGCAGTGGCGCTCATGCTGTCGCTGTTTTGCCGAGTTGTCTATGATATAGGTACAAAACGTGGGACAGAGAAAACCGTAAGAGCATTGTCCTGTTGACGACGTCTTACTTACATTCACAACCTGACTGGTCGTCTGCAGATACAGGTAGGCTGACCTTGAATCGTTGAATTGAGACATAAATGTTGTCTCGTACTTAAGTCCCGTCACCCCGTTTCCTTGTACGTCTTGGTTAAAGCTTGTTTCTTCTCTACATGGCTTTAAAGCTGTTATACATCGACGTGAGCCACCAATGCATTGCTGCCTGTAGTGATAATAATTGCGATCTAAGTGGCAATAGCATTCGTCACGTACCTCATGATTAGATACAGCGAATCTAAGTGTCTCATTAACCAGTGCAAAGTAATGAACGTTTCAGCCGACTGACTGTAACATGAGATTAAACCGAAAGTTCGCTCATCAATAGTGCAAACACGTGCCTACATGGGGGTTAGAAAGTTGACCTTCATACTCAAAACAAGCTCACCAAACATAACTCTACAAAATTTACACAACGTCCAACTTAATCATTTGCCCAACAGTGAGAAACAATAATGGCGTGTAGGAAGACCAATCATCCACCAACAACAATATGGAGGATCTGATTTAATAATGCATAACCAGGAGTTTTAACGAGGGAGGAGGTAGCAACTTCGTTTGACTAGTAGCCTCGCTTAACATTAGCTAGCCTCACTATTCGTTATATACACTTAAATTTTACATCGAATGTAAAGCTAACCACTGTGTACACCTGCCTGAAACATGGCAGTAATTTAGTCAGTAGTGGATTCGTGCTGAGCAAATTAACGGGAACAACGTGAATTAACTAGTCTATTCGGTTCGGCGGAATATAAAAGTCGTCTTGGTTGACAAAAGAAGTGCCCCCATAATTCACACAGTTTGCAGAGGAGACAAATACAGAGTAAGAAACAACCATCAATGTACTAACTATCAGGGCTGCACTGGTTTCCGTTGTGTTATTTCTGGAAGATTGTTCATCCACAAGTGGACACCATTCTCTGGGCCTCAATTTCGGAGACTTCAATCCAATCCAGGTTGTAAGAAAAGCGCCAAGTGTGAAAAGCAACAGGCAGGCGGTTACAAATCGCATGGGGGCTCCGGACGCGCAAGTAAATGAAATAACACACTAACCGATCTATGCGAGAAATACACCGGTGGCTCCATATGCGCAGCACCCGCTACATAAGTACAGTGCTACAATGATACCGAAAACATGCAGTCTTAAGATGTCAGCCGTATGACTGATTCAAATCTTGCAATCAAGCGGAAAGACTGAATGCACTGTGACGTGGTACACTCTATTATAAATGGAACGATGAAGTCACGCCGACACCATAGACAGCGGAAAGTGATGGATACTACCGGTCTGAACAACTAGAAGTACTGTGTTCATGAAATAACCAGTAAAAGCAAAGGCAACTACTAGGAGAGAAGTAAACTTACAGACCACTTCTAACGGACTCTCATGAGAAGACAGCTGGGATGTTAAATACCCCCCAAAAACAGTCCAATTAACCCATAGCGAACAGTTATTACGTTTTTAAATTCGAATTTATCTTTCTCATGCCCCTATTGCATCAACACTTCAATTTCCGGCGCCCATTAACATACTAGACGCTAATTCGCTGATTTATGACCTAGGACGCTTTTCATGCGCCTCACTGAACATTATTCACAAGGTCGATTGACGAGCTACAAATGCGCAAGAGCTGTGCTTGTAAGTTGTCTTCGAACTGGGAGAGTAAAAGCTCTTTCTGGATACCGGTGTTTTTCCTTCATAGTCTGCTTAGGGATCGGCTCTTAGGGGTTACAACAGCGCGTACAGTATTATTGCGTCGTAGGGATCGTTCCAGCTCAATTGTGTTCGCTCGGTCTCTCCGTGATATAACATTTTCGTAGGGATCGTTACAGCTCGATTGCATTCGTTTGGTCGTTCCGCGTTATAACAGTGACTATGAATAAATAGAATTCTTGAATGCCATGTTGTAATTCGCGTCCACAAAGTACAGACTATATTGAAAAATCAACATTCCTAGACCGTCGAAAATGACTTGTACTGCTCGTGCAGTTGGTCCGGACTTTATCCAAAATGCCGACAACGAAGAATGTCACACATCACCTGCGAAACTCAGGAATGCTGACAGATTGCTGACGAGACTAATTTTAGCATCGTGATTAGAATGTAATGTGGTTACAAACCATTAGCTGAGGCAGAAGTACAAGCATGTAACCCAACCGACAGAACGAGCATTCACATGACGAATAGGTCACCAGTACCTTGAATTTGGATTTGTTCAAACCTGGATTGGTCCGTCTAATGTGGAGCAAGCTGGATACGGCCATCGCTGAGACAACGGTGAATGCGAATCCTGTGAGTTGTATCAGGATGAAAACATCCTCATGTAGTTGAAACAGAATGGAAATAATGATCTGAAAATGAAAGATCAACAGAAAATGAAAAAATAGCCGCAAAAAAAACAAAGGCGGACTTTTAAACGGAAAAGTAAGAATCCATCATCGCGCCAGACACATCGACTGTAGTTTGCTTAGGTTCATGCAGACGATATCTAAAAAACGGAACCATGCTCAAAACCTGTACTGTGTACGGAATGGGTTTAGGATGAAATGAAAACTGGCCAGTCTAAAAATACATCCTCCAGGCTTGGGTGGAATCAATTACAGAAGCAGGGAATAATAGATGTGAACTATGAACTAATCCACGCCAACACGCACACAGCAACGAGTGGCTACTCTGGGTAATGTACGGAAAGACGTAGACAAACGGTCGAAGGTATGAACCTCGATTATCAGGACAAATGTGTGTTAGAAGAAAGCGAATTTAATAGCTCCATGAACACAGTTACAGCTGCATGTGAATCTGTTAATTATAAACGACAATGAAACTACCGCCGAGATCTACTTAACCTGATGGCTAACGATCTGGTCGTGCATGTGAAAGACGATGAGTTATGATGCCAACTATGTTGGTGTGGACAGCAAGCATTTGGTTCGCCAATAAACACTACGCGTAGTACGCATGTGGCACATTAATGCACTGCAAAACAAACGATGCTCATCCAGTCTATAAATGCAGCACGGTAATCAAACATTTTCTGCGAAGTTTAGCATGGAAATTTTAAATTCATTGGCCTTTGGAGAATTGAAAGCACGGTTGGAACAAGTGGAAGCGTAAATGACAGTAAAACATGTTGAGTAAACCACGGTAAGTAACAAGGTAACTTTTGCATAGTTAACATGTGCGTTAATAGCCTGCTCTCCAATTAGAGAAGTCCTTCAACGTCAGATGCGTCAGACCGTTGAATCACTGCCTTCGGGTTAGGTATTCCAGAAACCCCTATCTTCTGTTGTTGCAGTTCACACTCGGAGTGGAATCCGTCAAATCAATCACTTTCGAGCTATGAACCACCGGGATGTTTTGTTATCAACCGTTGTCAATTTGTCATCATATTTTGTTTCCCAATTTGTTACCTAAAACTTAGATGACTGGCAAACATTGACATTTCTCATGACCATACTTCACAACAAATAGGTCAGCAAGCTGCTGTGCTGAAAATGAGTTTGGAGATGAATGTGTTGCATCTACGAAACGTAATTATGATAAGCTGATACTGCCATTCATCTAGACTTATGTCTAGATGGTTGGCGATTTAAACACAGCTTACTAGCAGTCTCTGGTGCCGCCGAAGCCAAAGTTCATGGCCAAGATAGAAGGGAGACTTTACTGGGTTCCAAAGCAGAGCAACTTTTACTCGATCAGAACCCTGTGAACAGTCACTTGCTAGCTTTCACACTTATCAAATAAACTGAGGTAAGGAAGAAATCCGTGTTCATTCGAGTGCCGTTCAAAGGTGACAGTGCCGCAG
>QNGE01000280.1:258349-326370 GCA_008508345.1 Paragonimus westermani | reverse complement strand
GCGTTATCGTTCCTCAAATAAGAGTTACCAAATTGCTAGAGGACCTCCACCGAGAATTAGGACATGCAGGCCAAAGTAAGTTGGACGAAGCAGCGCGAGTGAGGCTCTGGCGGTCCCACCAGCGGAAAGATATTGCATATTTCTATCGCAGATGTTCTTTTTACTTGACGTTCAAAACCCAAGTCCACACTACAGGGCGTCTGTACACCCAATAGAGACCGGATACCCAAATGAGATCGTCGGCGTCGAACTAATGGGACCACTACCAGATACACGTCAAGGAAAAGGGTATATTCTTGTAATGGTAGATAATTCTACAAACCGGGCGGAATTTGTGCCCTTGCCAGTGATTGGATCTGTAACTGGGGGCTGCTGAACAACTGCAGAAATTGGCGAAGCGTTGCGTCGCCCGTCGTAAATTCTTCAATCATGGAAACTTCCAAGCCAGCCCGTAGTGGCGACATACGCAGCCACCCTCTCTAACAGTCGCCTCTTCCATATTAAGGATTTAAGCTCGAGAATCACGTTCCTGGTCGATACCGGGAAGGAAGTGAGCGTGATTCCTCCAAGATCTGACGAGGCGACTCCCTCTTCCTACTCGTGCTTCGTGATGCTAACAGCACACCCATTCCCACTTATGGTCAACGCCAACTCACGCTTGACCTCGGCCTCAGGCGAACATTTCACCGGGTTTTCACAGGTGTAACCGTACCTTTCGCTATTTTGGGAATCGCCTTTCTCCAGCATTTCGAACTCGTAGTCGATACAAAAAGATGGAAACGGGTAGATTCCCGTACAAAAATTAGCATCAGCGTCACCCAGGCATACTCAGAGGCCATCAGTTCTCCCATTCTTCAGCCTGAGATCCCTCAGCCTTACGCATGTTTATGTTTAGATTACCCACAGCTCGTTCGATTTGCGAACGAACCCTTCACAGTCACTTCGACCTGCACTCACCACATCAGAACTGAAGGCCACCTGTCTCCTGTAGACCAAGACGCCTGGCCCTTGACAACCTTAAAGTAGCTAGGGCGGAGTTCGAACACATGCTTGAACTCGGGATAATCCGTCCTTCTGAAGGTCCATGGGCCTATCCACTTCAAATGGTCCCGAAGAAGTCAGGTGACTGGCGCCCTTGTGGCGATTATCGTGCCTTCAACAAGGTCACGGTCCATGATAGATATACCATTCCCCCCACACAGGACCTGACAGCCTGCCTTTCTGTCAGAGCCGGTAGAGGAGACGGATATCCCCAAAACGGCTATCATCACACCTTTTGGTCTATTCGAATGTCTTTGTTTGTCATTTGGCCTTAGTAACGCTATACAAACCTTCCAGCGTTTCATCCATGAAGTATGCCGAGGTTTGAATTTCGTTTACCCCTGCTTAGATGATATATTAATGGCTAGTTCATCCGAAGAAGAACATCCGCAGCACCTTTGTTTGCTAGGTTAGCCCAGCACGGAACAGCCATCAACTCAGCCAAGTGCGAACTCGGAAAAGGGAGCATAGAATTTTTGGGCCGCACTACTTCCGCTTCCGGTATTCAGGTTCTGCCGGCAAAGGTGGGTGCTGTCGATGATTTCCTTGAGCCGACATCCTTTAACCAGGTTCGTTGTTTTACCGGCCTAATCGATTACTACCGGCGGTTTATCCCTCATTGTGCGCAACTTCGTCACCCCTCACGGACTTACTCCGAGGCGGTACACGTAAATTCAATTTTACGGATGCAGCACACACAGCTTTTGTACAGCTTGAAAAAGCTATATCTAATGTTGCTCTACTGGACCACCCAGACCCCCAGGCTCTACTTTCTCTTTTCACTGATGCCTCGAGTGAAGCCGTTGGTGCCGTATTGCAACAGTTTATCGAGGACGAATGGCAACCCATAGGCTTCTTCGCCAAACGCTTGTTACCGGCTGAATCCTGTATAGCACTTTTGGAAGAGAATTGCTTGCTATTAACCTGGGTATACGCCATTTCAGTCATGCATTGGATGGTAGCTTCTTCACCGTGTTAACTGATCACAAGCCTTTGGAGTATGCACTCGGATCTTCGTCAGATAGGTACTCCCCCATGAAGATCAGACACTTGGACTATGTTTCGCAGTTCACCTGCGACATACAACGTGTTCCAGGTGCCCTCAATCCTGTCGCCGACGATCTTTCACGCGTCCATACAACCCTAATCACAGCCGCTTCCGTTGACCTTAGTGACCTAGTTGCAGCTCAGGCGCGAGAGCCTGATTTCCAAACATCTTTGCAACACTACTCCTTAAAGCTGCGTAACATTCCACTGCCTAATGCAAATTGAACCATTCTTTTCAATATGACTACAGGTATTCCGAGGCCGGTAGTGCCACTAGCGTAGCGGCGTGCTATCTTCAACCAGCTTCATAATATCTCGCACCCTGGTATTCGAGCTACAGTAAAGCTAACAGCGGATCGATTTATTTGGCCTAAAGTCAGCTCGGACGTTCGTAATTGGGCACGCGCTTGCCTACATTGTCAACTTTCCAAGGTGCATAAGCACACACGAAGCACAATTTTCTCATTTGGTCTTTCAGATGCCAGGTGTTCACACGTTTACTTAGATTTATTTGGACCCTTGCCACCTTCACGTGGCTTTGTTTACATTTTAACTTGTGTTGACCTGTTTTCAAGGTGGCCGGATGTCGTCTCACTTAGGAATTGCTCCTCCGAAGCCGTCGTGAACGTCCTGTTTGAACGTTGGGTGATCAAGTACGGATGCCCTGCAACCATTACGATGGACCGCGGTTGGCATTTCGAATACCCAACGTTTGAAGCTATGACGAACTTTCTTGGATGCCGGCACATTCGCACCACGGCATACCATCCGTCCTCGAATGGTTTAGTGGAACGTTTCCATAGGCAGCTGAAAGCCTCACTTTGTGCCACCCTAGTCAGGTGTGGAGCGACGTACGCCCTTTAGTACTTTCAGGTATCAGAAACACAATGAAGGCTGACATCCAAAGCACACCAGCAGAACTTTTTTATGGCCGCACGCTGCGTTCGATCAGTGAATTCGTTTCACCTCCTCCTACAACTTCTTCCTTTCCTTCGAACTTTGCTTTGAAACTATCGCAATACATGCGGCAAATACATCCCACACCCCCTCGTGAACATAACAGGCCAGTGGACGTACACAAGAACTCGGCCACTTGTTCACATGTACTTGTTCGTTGCGACCATGTACGCAAGCCGCTGCAGCCACCTTATTCGGGCCCCTTCAAGGAGCTTCGACGAAGACCCAATCACCTCACGATCGATCTTACTGGTCGTCGTGACACCGTTCCCATCCATCGCCTAAAAGTCGCTTAAGTAGATGAAGATGTCACCCGAGTCTTTCCGCAGCCATCCGTGGCAGCGCCAGCCCCTACACTGCCCCCTTCACCAGTCGCCTCCACGCCAAACGCGATCAGGACGTCACCTTCACTTCCCAGCACGTTTCGTAGACATTGTTCGTTATAAATAGTTGCTTCTTTATTTTCTTCTACAGTAACCTTCTAATTTTAGAAGTAGAAAAACAAAAAACGCGTAACAAAAAAACGACAAAAAAACATTTTTCAAAGCGATACGCGAAGTTCAACGAACACCAGAAGGTTACATGTTGAGCATGTATATAATTTTTGCTCGCCAGATGCTTATTTTCTTTCTGCATTACAGGTGACGCGCAGTGCACGGTGGTGGGAGAGCACACGCCCGTCTGCCATTGCAGTAATGGGAAAAGCCTATCTCCCATCTTTTTCTCTTCGAGTTTTGGTGGGTTGGGTAGCCTGCTCAGACAGCACCACATTAGGGACGCGTGAACAATTCCGGATATTGCAAGCAGACCAACCCCTCTTCACCGTTATCAACCTACTTCAACGTGGCATACGCAGCAATCCTTGAATACGCTGGCCCCCACCCAACCCACGTTAACTTCAGTATCCCTAGCTCTATTTTCTTTTGTCTTTGTCGAATACATTCAAGCGTGAAGCCTTCTAGGGAGGGGGCATCTGTAAAGACAATTTTAGTTTGCCACGTATTCCAAGTATTTTGCTATTTATTTTGACTGTTGACACTATTGACATTGTTTAGTTGCACGTCCGTATTATCTCGTTTGTTCGACCGTCCAGGGTTACAAGTACACTTGAAATTTCCAGTCGCCAGTTACTGGTCTGTCGCGCTTTGCTTCTGTTGTGTTTTGCTCACAAATGGCTCCCCCCGTCTCTTTGCAATAATCGTCGTTGTCCCATAATCGGTTTTTCTGCTGTAATTATTGTAGAAAATAGGCACGATTCTGGACAGAAACGTTCCAATCCTCCACATCAGGCTTAGGAGATTCGCAGTGTATGATAGCGCTGAAAATTTGCCTGGTTAGACGTGCAGGTTGAATACTCACATATCGCTGACGCGTTGTTGGTAATTGCAGGAACCGGATGGGCATGAATTTTAAGACGATGGAAGATCGCGGATCACAGTATCATCACTAACCCTGTGTATAACCTGCTTCCGCGTCAAGAAGCGTACGATAAAAAAATTAAAATATGAACGCGGATACACTTTAGATTAACAAAAATAGATGACGCGCATAATAAAATCGGTAACGATACAAAAACGACTCTGGACTCGCTTAAATTAGAGGTCAGGGAAAAACACGCGCAGTGAAGTGTAGGACGACTGAACAAAACGGAACGGACCCGCCAGTTGGTGTTTGGAGTGCAGGTGGGAATGTGCCGAAAGAAAGAGGTGGGAACAGGATCACTAACTTTTAATGGTGTACCAAATGTGAGACGTTAAAACAGAAAGCGACCAAAGGAAAGGGGCGAAACAGAAGTGCTGAAGGAAAGAGAATTATTAATCGGGCTCAACACTTTGTAGTGGGTAAGATAATATGCACTCGACCCTCGTCCACTAACAACTCGACACGCCTTTCCTGAAGTGCAGTCGAAGCGTAGGCCGATCAGACACCGAAGTGAATGAACGCGTGAGGGTTTGGAAAAATACCGCATATTTCCATCAATGTCAGGGAATATGATAAGCAGTTAGTTCTAGTCTAGTCCTGGACCAACGACAGCAACTGAGCGAAGAAAAAAGAAGCGCGAGATGGGCGGCAACCCACTCTGCGACACCCAAGAGCGCGCCAAGATAGAAGTGGGTGGAAAATTCGAGTGTGTAAAACAACGCTCGAGAAGGTCCAGGTCAAACGACCCGGAATAATGAAGGAATAGACGAGTCGTTGGAAGAGAATCAAACATTCGCTGCGTGCAATTGGTTGCACTGCTGAAGAAAGTAGCACTGAGTTCATATCAGGCCTGCTATAGCAGGCGTACACAGAATCTTGCGTACAGAACAGACAAGCAATAAAACATGGTTACAACCGGGACCCTTAGAGAAGCAACACGACCGCTGGTCACTACATAAGCAGGAGCCAGTGAGTCATGCACACAATCCACCTAGTGGAGATTTCAAATGGCGTCTACTAAATGGCAAAAACATCGTTACACAACTAAAATTCCACACGTGTGTCATTATCAACCGTACGCCTAAATGTATACAGACATACACATGCATGTGTTTGTGTGGTTATGTATTTATACATACATGTACCTATAAATATATATGCATACATATCAATGCATATGTATGTACACATATATTTGTACAAATTTATATACAGATATATGTATACATGCAAGACCACCCTCTCCTAAGCGTATTCCTCACAAATGCGTCAAGAAATATACCATTATTATCATATGCGTATGCATACACTTATGTTTATACATCTATACACATATTCAGCGATTGATACACGAATTCAAGGCAATGGCACAAGGTTTCTGGGTTCAGTCGGTTTTCCTTTCTCAGTGTCAGCGGGCGTCCGTTGGTCTGAAAGACGATCATTGAAAACAGGGTGTAACACCGCTCTCGAGGATTACAGTGCATACCAATAACAGAGTAAGATCACTCGCATAATGAAATTTTAGATAAATGAAAATTAAGCAAAGCTTTGAAACGATCCCTAGAAGCGCTGCTACCAACCCCAGAAGGAAGGCTGGACTTCCTTGAAAGCCTTCTTGTCTATGCGGGCGAAAGTGCGCCTAATCATCCTGAGAGCAGCAAATCCTTTTTTTCCGCCATCTCATGGTAATACCTGGAGGACAAGTTAGACGGAAACCAGATGTCCAGATCTTTCTTCAGGTCGATTTGCATTATATCTGCTGTACTAAACGCACCATGAATCGCGAAGGCATTTTCAGAGTCGCCACAGAGTGACATGTGAACTCATTTGTTATTATTTAGTGGGAGACTCCAATTGTCCGACCAAAGCTTGATCGCGTCAAGGTCAGTTTGTAGTGCACTGGGATCAGTGATATTCCAGATGTTCAGGTTGTCTGCGTATAAGATGAAGTTGCTGGAAATATTGTTCGGAAGGACGTTGATGCAAGTGAGGAATACCAAAGGACTTAGCACTGACCCTTGGGGAGTTTCAACATAGATGGAAGAGGAAAACAAAAGGTCTGATCCGGTCTCAACTCCAAAAGTTCTAGTATCAGAAAAAAGAGGCAATCCAGTGAAGAACCTCTCCTTTATTACCGTAGGCTTCCAGCTTGTGTTTTAGGGGGCCACGTGGGGCACGGTCAAAAGCCTCGGCGAAATCAAAAAAGATAGCATCTGAGGTGAAGCCATTACTTAGTTGTAAGATATCCGCACCAAATGTACGAATGAATTGTTTGGGCGTCGTGTTTAACATATTATTGATAGACAGATTGGGAATAACACAACGTTTCGAGCAAGTTGTAATACTCTACGTTTCAACCACCTCGGGTGGCCTTCCTCAGGAGTGTTGTAATCGATTTGTAATTCGATTACAACACTCCTGAGGAAGGCCACCCGAGGTGGTTGAAACGTAGAGTATTACAACTTGCGCGAAACGTTGTGTTATTCCCAATCTGTTTAACAGTGAAGCCATTACCTTTGGCCTCCGTCAGACTATCCATGAAAATAAGCGTTTGTTACGCATGGCCGATTAGGATGGAAGCCATGCTGGGTGAAAGAGAACAGATTATTTGATAAGAGGCGAGTAAATATGGCGCACTTTAGTAGGCGCTCCATCATTTTGCACGGAATGCTAGTGAGGCTGATTGTCCGATAGATGGCCGGACTATGTCAGTCATCCACTCTAAATATAGGTGTGACCGTCGTCTATTTCTATGCGTTAGGGAGAACGGTGGTCTTGAGTGTTTGTTTGAACAGCTTATGAAGGGGTTCCGGCAGATTAACGGCCGCTTCCTTGAGTATTCTGAGATGGATCATGTCAGGACTCATAGAATTGTATGAATTAACCTTGAGTAAAAGATCTTCAACATCTAGCACGGAAGACTCAGCGGTCACAAGTGGTTGCCTGAAATTCTGCAACGGCAGTACAGGATGCCAGCTCGGGGATGCGACGTTGTAGACTGCCGAGTAGTACTCCCTGAATAACTCGGCCACAACTAGGGAGTCATATGAAGTCTCCTCGTTGGGCAGTCGTAAAGAAAGGGCTGAAGGTTTGTTTCTTCTTAGTCGTCGCATATGCTCAAATAAGAAGTTTTTGTTCCCGCAGGCTCTGAGAAGGATCTTCTCTTGTTCGAGTTTGGCGTGTTTGCGGATTTCCCGTCTACACCTGTTTCGGAAAATGTGGAACGCGCTCAGGTCCTCTGAGTCTTCTGTAAGCTTACGCTTCGCGATTAATTGGGAACGGTTGTCGAGAAGACGACGTATCCTGCGTGGAATGGGTGGCCGATGTGAGAAAATGCACGGTTTGCGCGGTATAAGTAAGTCTTCCGCTTTCTGAATTGCGCTTTGAAACGTACGGTATTTCTGGTCCACTGGGTTCAGGTCAAGAAGAAGTGAAGCCAGGCCGTTGAAATCTGCCTGATTAATGTTTCGAACGGTGGACCTTTCAGCTGGTTGTTGTAGCCAGTAACAGACAAAATCAAAGGCTAATAGAGAGTGGTCACTGTGTCCAAGTGGCGGCTCGATGATCCCTATGTCTACCCGGTAGCCCTCATTAGTTATGACCAAGTCAAACAAAGAGTAAATCTGACCAAAACGATGCCGCGTCGGGGTGCTGACGTGCTGTGTGCACGCCTTCTGTCGCATCAGCGTCGATGAGGAAGTTGAGAATCCGCCTTCACATTCCTGGTGAGAAACTAGTGCCCAGTTTATCTGAGGTACAATAAAGTCACCCATAATTAGCAGATGAGTTAAACGTTGCAGATCTAGGTGGTTTTCGTCGTCGGAGACGTCGGATGAAGGATAACGATAAAAATTCATTACCAGGAGTGTCTCTTGGCCACGCTGTGTTAGTGGAAGCCACAGAGCGTTACATTTATCAGAGGACTGAAATCCACCAATAACCGTGAGCGTCAAGAGATAATATCGAATGGAAATCGCAAAACCCCGACCTCCCTCGGGCGGAGTCAGCCCGGTAAACTGAATCCCCCGGGACACTCACTTCACTGTCACTGATATCACCTGTAAGCCGGGCTTCCGTGGAAGCAAACTTGTGGGGTTGAGTGTCATGAATTAACTGTCTGATTTCCAGTAATTTATTGAACGGACTGAGACAGTTCGTACACATGCACTTGATAGCCACTCCCTTGTGTGATTTTCCAAAAAATGAATGGATATTGCGGAAAACGATTCGGGGACTGAGAACTAGTATTAAGGATGGTGATAGGGCCGGGCTGGGGCTGTTTTTCTGAGTTGATTTGACGACGCTCCTTCGAGGCTGTGTGCGCGGCATCACCGCCTATGTGTAGGTCAGCGACGCTATAGGACGCCTGACCAGTATTCTTGGTGTCGCAACTTCCGATCCCCGCGCCCATGTCAAATTCTCTTGAAATATTTCTTACATATATTGTCTACGTAAATATTCAATACTTATACATATATATTACACATACGCCTGCTACAGACGTACTGATTCGGCAACAAATGCGTTACTTCGGCCTCAAGGTCATTCAGCGTATTATTAAGCCGCTCAATTTTTTCCCGTGTGTGAACGAAAGCCAGCTCCCGTATTTCACTAACTGTAACATGCAGACCTGTCAGTGTCACTTGTGGCCCAAATCTGGAGCAATATGAAGGCATCGGGGGAGAGCGCCCTTCCGAAGTAGGGGTTTCAACAAAGTTCTGTAAAGGGAAACAACATGAGAAAGCATGAACCGAAGGCCCAGTAAGCCGTGCACACGACTTACACAAACGTACGCTAAAACGGCACCGGCAAACCAGCGGCATGTCCCGTTACACAATTCAAGTTCAATTCGTGTGCTCCTTCTGGTTTGGGATGCGCGTTACATTAACTATAACAGGCGAGCTGGACGTTCTGGCTTTATGTACCCGATGCACTTGTAAACCCACTTTTTGCAACGCGGATACGCTGGGAGACAGCGTTTCTCAGAAGTAGAGGTTCCAACGATAGTCCTGTAAAAGGAGACAACAGAAGCAAGCGTGAGCCAGAGGCCCAGTAAGACGTGCACACGACCTACACAAACGGAAGCCAAAATGGCATCGACAGCATGCTGCGTTACACTAACCAGTGGGACAATTCCAGTTCAAGGTCATTCAGCCTATTATTAAATCGTTCAACTAAGGTTTTCCGGGGCGTGATAGTCAAAAAGAGTCTCTGACTAGCCTGAGTAAATGCAAGCGTACTTCATTAGGTCATCCGTGACAAAAGAAAATGGATGAACGCATCAGGGTAATTACAGGGGATCCAGTAAGTTGCAGTAATAAAAAAGATTGATTCACAGAAGGGGTACAAGCAGACCACCACAATATTCCAAATCACCAGTACACAGGAAGCTAGGATATTCCGGAGTACCGCGGACAGATGAAACGCGGTCGGTGATGCGATGATGTTCAGAAAACAGCGAAACTAAAAAGTGGATGAAATACGTGTATTATCGACAAACAACTGCGTGGAGTTCGGATGGGCTGCAGCCGGCCGGTTACCAATAACGCAACGAGTAGACAAGGGGTAAATTGCCGACACGCGCAATCGACGTGAGGGCGAGCGAATAACAAGACAAAATGTTAGTGCAGCAAAACGACACGCGAGGGTGGAGCAGAGCCGTACGTTTGTGTGCGCGGGCGACTAACTGGTAATCATACCCGTTCGAACAAACATTTAAGCGCACACAACAGAATTAGAAATAAACAAATAGGGTCGCTACGAAGCTCCCCTGCTAGAAAATAACCAGTGTTGATAATGTAGGGGTTTTTCAGTTAACTGGAACCGTTGACTCGAGTATGAATGGTCCAATTCACTCCTGCCACACAGCTCGCGTCTATGGCCGGTGGAAAGAGGGGAAACAATTGAAAGTGGTCGGGAGGGTACAGTCGGGCAGGTCAACAACCGCAGACTTCATGTGACTCGCGAACAGACCCGTTATGGTCGGCCTAGTAGGGCCGTAGCCTTGTTCACGTCCATCGACAGCGACCCTGACTGTGCTATGATCTTTCCAGCGCCTTCTCGCAATGCGCACACAAAAGTTGGGGAGAAAAAGGTGTAAAATTGTTAACTTTATCTGCAACAGAGTTGGCACTAAACAAATAAGGGTGCTATAACTGCCCTGCAGGTAGATGTGCACACCTGAGTGCGTGCACAATAATTTTATTGCTAGTGCAATTGCAAGGGCATTTCATTCAGTTTTTACAACGAAGAATTTTCATAGAAACATTGTTGTACAAGAGTGAAAGATCGTTATCGAGTATAACCAAAAAAATTACAGTACTTTCCCTCCGGAGCGTTTGTGAAAGCTGAAGTTCTCGATAGTCGTCCTATAAGTAAAATGGAGGAACATGATCTTTGTCAACAAAATGCGCTGGTAAGGTAACATGCTCATCGGAACGTGTAGTTGGACGAAGTGTAGTCAGATGAGGGAAGTGTGATGACGTATGAGCCTGTTTGGCGGACGGATGGGGATAAAATGCTCCTTCATCATTACTGTCGATTGCGGTTGAAAAGTCAAATATGTCGAGAGTGGATGTGATAGATTCTCTAGAGTTTTGCGGTTCGGCTGCACGGCTACATGTATGGGAGGGAAGTTCTCGGTGCGTGTCGACGTAGGCTGGCTTCAGACGATCAGTACACACAGTAACGTGTTTTCTAGAACGTTCCATCGTGGAAACCTCATCAGTCCGGGAGATCACTTTGAACGGACCATGGTAAGGTAGTCGAAGTGAGCGCTAAACTGCGTCACAACGAACAAAAACATGCGTGCAAGTCAGCAAGTCTTTGTAAAGTTGTAAGTGTCAGGACTGTTGAGGGGTCGGAATGATACTTAGCGTTTCCACATGCGATTTCAGGCGGCGCGCGTTGTTCGACGGATCTATTGCGGCTCGTGTGTTTCGGTCGAAAAGATCACCAGGCAGACGAATTGATGTTCTGTAAACTAATTCAGCCATGGAACATAGTGTATCTTCCTTTAAGACGAATCAGACGCTCGGTGACGTGAGTGGTAAGTGTTGCTTTTGTCCGAGATTTTTGCGTTATTTTGATATTGCTGAGCTTTGCTTGATGTTGAGAGATAGCCCTACGATTTGCTCTCTTCCCCAAATAAAATACGTTACTCATCCTTGTTCTTACACCACCTACTTCGACCGTTTCTCTTACCCTTATTTAGTCCGAGCCATGTAAACCTTCAAATGCCGAAATTAGACATTTTTCTTCCGTATTTTTCATTGAGTAACTTAGGATTCCCGCCGGTTCTCGATGCCTGAACAGTCGTTTTGCTCTGACCCAACCAACGACCATTTGTGTGAGTGAGCTCAACATGTTTTATCGTCCACCATTGTTGATGGGTGCCTGGTTTTTGATTTGTTGTGCAGGCACTTTTTTCCTTGATTTCTGAGGATTGTCATATTCTAGGTGAGGGACTCAACTTTCTTGTACGTTGATTCTATTAGTACCGTATTAAATTCACTTATTACGAGCGCCTTCTCGTTAACTGTTCTGAGGATGGATAACCTCTGTCGTGGAATATTTAGAGGCATTTACTGGATCAACAGATTGCGCGTAACTCGGTGTGAACTTGAATCATTAGCGAACGATTCAATAGTAAGCACCCCGTTCAACTGTGTCTGAACTGTGCCATGAGGAATGTTTTGTGTTGTTGGTGAAAACGTTCAACAATCCTATCAGAAGCAGGATGTTATGCGTCCGTCCTGATGTATACACAACCCAACAAACGTGTTTAGTCGCGGTAAAGGGTTGACTGACATTTTACACCTCGGTCTGTAGTGACAAACAATGGAATGCCAAAATTGATAACCCGATGTCCGTGAAACGTTCTGCCAACTTTGTCTGACGGCATGTCACTTAGGCGAACGGCCACAGGCCCCGCGTGAATCTGTCGACATATTTAACAGGAAAGTTCGCCGTTTAATGGGGGTTATGGGCAAACTAGATCCACATGGACGTGAGAAAAGCGCGCGTTCGGAACGGCGAAATTTTCCGGGAAAACGACGGTGTGTCGATGTACCTTGCGCTTCCGGCAATGAAGACATGATTTGGCCCACCGGTGCACATCTTTGTTCATTTTAGGCCAAGCATAACAGGCAGCAGCTAATTGGAGCATGTCGCGAATGGCAAAGTGGGACAAAGAATGCAGATGAATAAAAATGGGTCGACCAAGAGATAGGGGTAGAATTGGGTGTGGGATGCCCGCGGAAGTGTCACACACGGTGGAGGATACAAAAGATGGTAAGATGATACGGGAACATTGAAAGGGTGAGGTGCAAATGAATGCAAAGACAGAATCAGTCATCCGAGTTTCAGCAATTTTCTCGAGACTCATATCTTGCAACCCAGAAACCGCGTTAACATGTAGTCTCGAGAGCGCACCAGCAATCACATTTGATTTTTCGTCGACGTGTCGGACATCTCTTGTGAATTGCACTATGAAATCAAGGTATCAAATTTCGCGAGGGAAACAATTATCCTGACTAGCGTTGAGGGCGTACACTAAAGGTTTGTGGTCCGTTAAAACAGTGGAGTCCCTTCCTTCTAACAAATGACTAAAATATCTCATGGACAAGTAGATAGCAGGGTGCTCACGACCGAAGGTGCTGTAATTGTCTCGCGCAATTGTGGACCTTAAGGCGTTCCGTTCTAGCCTCACAAAGTGTAGCCCTTCTCGCGTGCGCACCTTTAAATGAACAGCGAATATATGTGCACGCGTTCTCGTATGTGTTTACCTATATGTATACATAAACATATGCATACATATGCATACATATAAAGACACACGTATATGTTCATGTAAACATATACATATAATAATGGTATATTTTTCAACGCATCTGTGAGAAACACGCTCAGATAAGTGTGATCAGTACACACATTTTAACGTGAAACCCATACCGCGCACACAGCTGTTAATTGTACAATACACCAACTATGGAAATAAAGTGATAAAACGGGTAAAATAATGAAGAAAATCTCTAGTTTATGAAACGGCAGTTAGCTCACTTGCTTCTGAAACGATAGCTCTCAAAATTTTCAATATTCAATAAAAGAATGTGGAGTTGTTACATCAATTCTTGCTTCACGAAGTTAATGTTGGCCTTATGTTCAAGGTCATGCTGAGAAAAAGATTTTTCAGTATGGAGAAAATGAACAGTCGAAGAATTTCGCCATCAGTTGATGTACACNTGGAGAAAATGAACAGTCGAAGAATTTCGCCATCAGTTGATGTACACTGCCTCGGAAACATGTATAAACTTTCAAGAAGATAAAAGAAGGTATGTGGGTCTTAATTTTTCCGGAGAAATTGACGGTCTTCTGGAATGGACTCCGTTATTTCCTCAAATCGACGTAATTTCACAGACCTCGCGAATTGTCCACCCAGCACGGGATTTTGATTTTCCGGACCTTATGGAATGTTGTCTCGCGTTAGAATTTATCGTGGAATCAAGAATAGAGAGCAAAATTACGTGATAAACTGAAGAACGTAAAATGGTCATATGTAGTATACCGAATAATGGAATCTGACGTTTTCTGACCAAAATTTTTATATCGAATTTATAGTTTTGTGTTAGTTAATAAAGTATATATCTCTAACAGATAATTGTTATCGTATAACGCGAAAAAGTGATCGATTCACAGATTTTCTTAGTTTATGAATACAGCGGAATTCGGATGTCGATTTTGTATGAACGACCGTTATGTAGAATGGAAAAGATGTTTAGCAACACGGGAAGATTATCAGGTGGTCTGCTTGGATGGGAAGAGGCACATGTTTATATGTAATCATATGAGGCGAACAGGTCAGACTATATATATTCTCTAAACTGTTTTAACTTGTACAGCTATTGCGTAGTGGTTGATAGCTATACACAGCTGATAATCGTTAAGCGTAGAGTAAGAGTGTACCAGGATGGTTTGGTTACTACTAACTGGGATGTTTAGGATGTTGCCATATGTTGACTGTAGTTTTGTTATGCAGCTGCAATTTTTCGACAAAGCTGTGTACAGCAGGATACTGCTGGAGAAATAATAATTTCCGAAATGAGGAATTCCTCAAATGGCAAAAGTTGATAGCTTTGATCAGTTCGAAATGTGTGGCGTTACATCATGTGGTATAGGTTCACCCTCGGTTGTTATTAGATTAGATCTGATATTTCGATGTTATTAGGTCCGTTTTCAAAAATATCGTTTTCAGGCAGGCAGAGTTTGAAAATCAACACGACGTTCTTTAGTGTCAGGTAAGTTTCTAAGCTACGTTTGAATTGATGTATAATCTTAGTGGCTCTAATTGCATGTGGGAGTTTGTTTCAAATGTAGGTATATTTCGCTAGGAGAAAAACTGAACAGAGTTTTCTACGGGATTTAAGAGTTGTCAAAGTGAACTCTGTTTCTGATGTTGTATGTTGATTTCTGCTGAAGTCGAATCGCTAGACTGACAGTAAATTTATTTCTATAGACTAGATTACACATGAGCGCAAGGTTCAGCTTGAGACGCCGTAGCCAAAGGGAATCCAGTTTAAGCGTCTGGCAACGTTCTCTGTAGTTCAAAAAAGACAAAAACCACTAAACCTTTCGTAAATGCACGCTGGAGATTTTCCAGAGCTAGCCTGTCAGACTTGTGCAAGTGACTATATGTGGACGTGCGGTACTCAAGTTGGGGTCGTACGCACAGCTTATAAAGATGCAGTTGGGCTACAGGAAGGAAGAATGAGCACTTGATGTATTCAATCGTTCGTCCAGTTTCAGCTACCAGAAAAGATATATGTTCAGCAAAATCGAATGAGCTTGAGTAGCGTATACCTAGGTCGCGGACTGAGTTGGCAGTTGAAATAGCATGACCACCCAGCTTTATAAAGTTTTCTGGTGAATGACAACCATGTGCGACAACGGTGGATTTATTGGCTGAGAATTTCGTCAGCCAGGTTTGACACCAAGATTCCAATGACATGATGTCCTCCCGTATATTTCCTAAAGAAGAACTGAGATCGCCAGTAGGAAAAGTATAGACAAGTTTGATGTCATCAGCGGATGGGAGTAGTTTGCCATGTTCGATAAATTTACATATATCATCTATATACATAAGAAAGAGTATCGGTCCCAGGACGTTTTCTTGAATCACTCCGCTGGTGACTGGTCTGGGCGTTCAGTTATCTTCTATTTTCACTGCTTGTTTGCGGTCCAGAAGGTATGAAGCAAACCAGCTGAGTAATGGGTCACGTATACGTAACGATGCCATTTTGATCAGAAGACGCTTATGGAGCATACAATCAAAAGCTTTTCGCATATACATGAGTATAATAATAATTACATTCCCTGAATCAGTGGATTTTGTAACATGATCAAAGAATTCCAGCCGACACGTCATGCACGAACGTTTGCTGAAGAACCCATGCTGGGATAGGTTTATAAGATTTCGTGATAATAAGAATTCAACCGTGCGACACATTATCATCCTTCCCAACACTCCAGAACAAATTGAAGCATGGTTGAAAGGACAATAATTGTTGATGTTTTGTCACGAACCACCTTTGTAACGGGGCTGAATTATAGAATTTTTCCTTCGGAGAGGGAAGGAACCTAACGACAAAGAAAGTGTATAAATATTAAGCAAAAGGAGAGGGATGTCATCCCCTCCGTGTTTGAGAGCAACAGGGTGTATACCCTCTACACCAGGAAGATAAGAGGGTTTGATAGTAGCCAACTGAGAGCGTATTTTTATCGCATCAACAGTAACGTGGCTTAGGAACGTGGTTGTTTTTACAGGGAGAGGCGGAGGCAATACATCTTCTTCGATGTTGAAGGAAGCAGCAAAATACGAACTGAAGGCCTCGCAAATTGTAACGGGATCATCTACGGTAATTTCGTTCCGCAATGTAACCGATGAGATAATAAGGTCTCTTGTAAAGTTTCTGCGTTTAAATAACTGCATCAACTCAGAGCTCTTCTATTTGCTGTTCAGCGCAAGTTTTTCCTCATTCAGGTGGAGAATTTTGGTTCTAAATTCTATAGTGTCAAACATTTTGTGCAGTTGAATAATACGGGAGAAATCGTGTTTTTCGGTATCGTGAGTTCAGACTTTTGAGCTTACATTCTTCTTTCGGAGTGAGGGTCCAGCTTTCACCACACACTACGGCGTTTTGATCTTTCCGGGATTAAGTTATTCATACAAAATCTGAAGTGTTCATTAAACACTTCGGTTGCAAAACTAGGGGCAAATATCAGAACGAGTGTGTTCCACACCAATTGGTACCTATGCCCAAGTGCAGTTGTTCAGCAGCCCCCACTTGCAGATCCAATCACTGGCAAGGGCACAAATTCCGCCCGGTTTGTAGAATTATCTACCATTACAAGAATATACCCTTTTCCTTGACGTGTATCTGGTAGTGGTCCCATTAGTTCGACGCCGACGATCTCATTTGGGTATCCGGTCTCTATTGGGTGTACAGACGCCCTGTAGTGTGGACTTGGGTTTTGAACGTCAAGTAAAAAGAACATCTGCGATAGAAATATGCAATATCTTTCCGCTGGTGGGACCGCCAGAGCCTCACTCGCGCTGCTTCGTCCAACTTACTTTGGCCTGCATGTCCTAATTCTCGGTGGAGGTCCTCTAGCAATTTGGTAACTCTTATTTGAGGAACGATAACGCTTCTACTGTATGTGGGCCCATACTGCATGTACAGGATGCCTTCTACCATAACCATGGCAAGGGCACAAATTCCGCCCGGTTTGTAGAATTATCTACCATTACAAGAATATACCCTTTTCCTTGACGTGTATCTGGTAGTGGTCCCATTAGTTCGACGCCGACGATCTCATTTGGGTATCCGGTCTCTATTGGGTGTACAGACGCCCTGTAGTGTGGACTTGGGTTTTGAACGTCAAGTAAAAAGAACATCTGCGATAGAAATATGCAATATCTTTCCGCTGGTGGGACCGCCAGAGCCTCACTCGCGCTGCTTCGTCCAACTTACTTTGGCCTGCATGTCCTAATTCTCGGTGGAGGTCCTCTAGCAATTTGGTAACTCTTATTTGAGGAACGATAACGCTTCTACTGTATGTGGGCCCATACTGCATGTACAGGATGCCTTCTACCATAACCAGTTATTCCCATGGGGCCCACAGGCATCTGGTCTCCCAACTGCAACCTGCCAGCTCTTCACACGTCGGTCTGCTTCCACTCGATGATATTCTCTTATAAATCAACGCCATTTCGGGGTCATCCTTCTGCAGCCACCCCGCAGGTGACTCGAAATTCGGTTTAAATTTCATTGCTATCACTGTTCATTCATATTTTTGCTATCTTAGTGCTCAGTGCATCAAAAAATTATACACGATCATTGCTATTCTTTGTCGAATAGCATAACTCATCGAGTATTGTATTATTCGTGTTCGATATTATCCGTATTATTCCCTAGACTAGTGTTTCCTTTTGGTGCCCATTGCATCAAAAAACAATTGGATACGATCATTGCTGTTCGTTGAAGAATAGCATAAATCACTGCACATTAGCTTATTTGTATTTGATAGTATCCGTATTATTTTCTAGCATCGTGTTTCCTTTCCATTAACGACTGTCATATTTACTCACAGACTATACCACAATGACAAGCACAAGATCCAGCAGTATCGGTGGATCGGAGGTATCGAGTGTTTGTGGTCGTTTCGGCTGCCACATGACTGTTCAGAACGGTATGCAACGCCAGACGTGCCTACACTGGTAACACTTTGAGTGTACTGGCCTCAGGGAGGACCAGTACGCCTTGCTCACTTCTCCAAAAAGATCATTTATCTGTAGGAGCTGTCTCTTCCGAGATAGCTGCACCCCACTGAAGGCCACGTTAGATCCTCTACTTGCCACTCCGAGCGAGCAGAAGTCAGGCGCGTGCAAGTGTGGCTACAAGGCGTCTGAAGATGTAAGCGCACAGAGAGCCACGGTAGAAAAAGCCCTGAATGATACTCAGAGAACTCTATCTGACATGAAGTCAGAACTGAGCTCGTTGAATGAGTACATTGCCCTTGCCCTTCCAGGCGCTGCAGCTGCTCGCAAGGCAGTGGCTTTGTCCACTGCTCAAATTGAGGAAGTCGCGACGAGCTTGAAGGAAAGAGCTTGTTTTGTGGGGACGATTTCCGACTACAATCTCTCCAGAGGAACAAGCCAGAGCGGTGCTAAACGCTTGTTTCCCTCCAGAGTCTATAAAAATGGTTTCCGCCAGCAGACTCCGCTACAAAGCTACCAAGAAGTCACTGGGACTCCTTGTGACGCTACCCGCAAAGATTAGCAGGGGAGAAGTACTGGACAAAACGGTTGAACTAAAGAAAAAGCACGTTACCCTCAGAAGAGTATCTCTAGATCGCTCACTGCATGAGCGGCAGAAGAGCTCTCAGCTTGCAAGAACAAGGTTATGCATCAAGGCTGACCCCAAACTGCAGGCTAGCGTTAAGGTCCTTATCCTTGCTGCCAAGAGGGCACCGGTGTCCTTGGACGAACCACCCCAAGCACCCACTTCAGAGACCACTGCTCCTATCTCATTGGAAAGTCAAGCGCCTGTGGATATGTGGGGGCTGGTAGATCAGATCCCATAGGTGTTAAGGACCATCTCTCTTCTAGACCCCCAATCATCTTACGAAAAAAGCTGCCGTAAAAATATTTTATTCCTAAGCTCTACAGCCCAGTGAGTGTGCTGGGACCCCCACTGCATCCAGAAAGGCCCAAACTTGTCTCATTCCGGCGGCGCTCTACCCGGCTGCATCGGGGCCATTTCGTTCTGTACTCTATCCTCATCTACAACTTTATTCAAATTTTCGAGGGTGCAAAATCGCAAACCCCCCTCCAAAAGCTCTGAAAGCAAGAGCGGTCCGAAAGTCATCGATCTTGGGCCAAGAGAAGCGGACGAAGCGTCCCACAGAGACGCTCACTTATGCCCAGGCTGTGATGAAACGACGACCACCCCCCAAGAGGGCTCACAGAACTACGCCGCCAGCTACACAACCCCCCCTAACTACTGAGGCTACTTTCCCAAGCTTTCTCTCGTGCACTTCTGTCTCTTTTTGCCCCAATCCAAACGAAGAAGTAGACTTAAAGTGCGTGTACACCAACTGTCTGAGCCTTCTGAACCAACTGCCAGAAATCGGACAGCTGGTCCACGACACTAGCCCTCACATTCTTGCATTAACAGAGACCTGACTTTCCGCGGATCAGTGATAATGAACTGCATGTCCCTGGTTACTCTTTGTACCGGACGGACTCTTTCCGTGGACGCATGGGAGGCTGCGCCATTTTCCTACGCCAGAAGCTCCCAGTGCCAGCTGTCGTAGGGGAATTTACCTTCCCAGAGAAATGCGACACCCTCTAGATCAAACTCCAACTTCGCAAACGTGACACGCTTCTTACCGGTGTTATGTACCGTTCGCCGTCATGCAGTGCATCCGACGACGAAGCCATCCTTGCTACTTTAGAAAGACTCACGTCTGCCCAGCGTTTCTCCCATCTTCTTATTATGGGTGACTTCAACGCACCCAAACTAAACTCCATGGCGGCTTCTCATGAGGACTGTGGCTGCGGGTTCTCGAAACCCTTGACAATGTTGATCCATGAGAAAGCCAGGACACAGCATGTCGATCTACCTACAAAGCACCGTCCAGGACAGACACCCTCCATGCTCGATCTGGTCATTACGAACGAGGCTCACCTGGTAGATAGGGTGGTCATCAAACCACCTCTAGGGCATAGTGACCACATGCTCCTAAACTTAGAATTTATCTGTTACTGGCTCCAAAACGCTGTAACAAAGACCTCATTCCGAAACTTCCAGAAAGCAGACTTTAACGCACTAAGGACGTTCTTGAGCACACTCAGCCTCACATACGGCTCAATGAACTTGAACTACCTTTCCTTTAAAGCGGCCATTCACGAAGCCGATGAGGCATTTGTTTCTCGAAAACTATGGAAGTTCTCCTCTCGTGCACCGCTTACGTATAACATACGCCGCATTCTTGAAGTACGTTCTCGCCTATTCACTAAGCAGAAACTTACGGATAGGCCAGAGAATCTAGAAGTCTTCCGCTCTGTACGAAACAGGTGCAAGCGGGATACCCGGCAACACACCCAACACGTACAGCCGAAAATCCTACAGGTGGCTCACGAGAATAAGAATTTTCTTTTCAAGTATATACGTTGCCAAAGGAAAACTAAGCCCTCAGCGCTTTCTCTGCGGCTTCTTGACGGGGAAACCTCCCCCAACTCCCAAGTGATTGCCGAGGTGTTCAGAGAATACTACTCATCAGTCTACAATGTGGACCTGCCAAACTGTCATCCAATTCCCCCGCGGAGACACTTCCAGCACCCCATCCTCACAGCTGACTTTTCTGTGTCCGCCGTTCAGGTCCTCTTGCTTAAGATCAATCCTTATGGTGCCATGGGACCAGACAAGATCCATCCACGGATACTCAAAGAAGCGGCCCACTGTTTGCTGGTGCCTCTTCGATCTGTTTAAACAGACACTTCGGACAGGCACTTTTCCGGAGGCATGGGAAGAGGCCACTGTCTCACCTATATTTAAAACAGGCGATCGTCACTCCCCTGCAAGTTATTGGCCGATCAGCCTAACCAGCATCCCATGGAAGATAATGGAGCGACTGTTAGAACGCGCTATCTTTAAGCATTTCTTCTCGAATAACCTTTTCTCTTCGACCCAGCATGGCTTTCTTCCTGAGCGGTCATGCATAACTAATATGTTAATCTTCATGGATAGCCTAACAGAGGCCAAAGACAATGGTCATATCTCGGACGCTATCTTCTTCGACTTTGCCAAAGCCTTCGACTGTGTCCCACATGGTCCCCTGGTGCACAAACCGAAAGCTCATTGGATCCAAGGAGTTCTCCTCTGGATAACTTCCTTTCTTGGTAACATGACTCTCAGAGTAAAAGCCGGTTCAGGCCTTTCGTCTCCATCCTCAGTCTCCGTGGGAGTCCCTCAAGAATCGATACTTGGTCCATTGTTGTTTCTGATCTGCATCAATGATCTCCCCGAGTTGATATCTAGCAACGCCATCCTTTATGCCGACGACTTAAAAATCTGGAACGCCTGTGACCCCAATGCATTGCAGATTGACCTTGATAGTATTAAGTGCTGGTCAGATGATCGGAGTCTCCCTCTAAACGATAGCAAGTGTGCGCACATGTCACTCGGAGGAGACTCCGGGAACCTATTCGTGATACATGGTGCACAAAGTGTAGTAGATATCACGGAAGTAGACCTCAAGAAAGACCTAGGGATCTGACTATCGTCTGGTTTGTCCTCTTATCATCACCAGCTGGCCGCCAAAAGGGGTCCCATGACTCTCGGGATGATCAAACGAACCTTCCCCCGGATTGACAAGCGCGCCTTTCACACGCTTTACAGAGTCTACATAAGACCATTGCTCAACTATGCCAATCAAGTCGTCTACACCAGCTTGAAGAAGGACATACTCGCCATTGAACGTGTCCAGTGAGTAACCACCAAAATGGTCACTGGCTAACGGCATCTCTCCTACGATCTTTATCCACTTGAGTTTCGTAGACTCCGCAGCGACTTAGTTCTTACCACTTTCTCTTTGGCACAGGACTCGTGCAACAATTCTTCACCCTAGTAAGTGATAACAGTCGAAGAGGTCACAACATTGAGCTCTATAAGCTTCGACCTCGGACCTTCCTAAGACAACAGTTCTTCTCTTATAGGGTTATCAACTACTAGAACAACCTACCACTTGAGATTGTTAGCTGCACTTCTAAAGACCATCTCAAAGTGTCATTGGATTCTCACCTACGTAATAAACCGTTAAATTAATAATTCATCCTGTTTTGTTAGATTATTATTTTACTCCGATATTGGAAATTTCTGTAACCCCTAAGAGCGGTGCTACACCCCGTTTTCGATGACTGCCTTTCAGGTCAACAGAAAACCGCCGGACATCGAAGCGAGCAAACTGACTGAATCCGGGTAGATTGGGTCCCCAGCCTCGAAACAGTGTACAAATTGCTGGAATTGCTGAAAACCCCATCGGTCTGTTCGGTTCTGTAGACTAACCAGTTCCACATGTTGTGTAGTGCAGGAATGACAATCCCCGTGATCGCGGGCTGGTCTTCGAGACAATGCGTCCGCATTCCCGTGCCTTCCTCTTGGGCGGTGGTAGCAGTCGAACGTGTACTCTTGTCCTTACGGGTCGTGAAAATACCTTGACCATGTCAAAAATTGGTGGCCGGTCTGCACCGTGAACTTTCTTCCAAGCGGGTAGTGGCGATATCGTTCCAAAAAGAACACCGGTGCTAGCATCTCTTTTCTTGTGGTGCGGTAGTTCTTTTATCTTTTGCTTAAGGATCTGCTTCTGTAAGCAATCATATGTTCCTTTCTTGTCTTGTCTTGTCGAGACAACACTGCTCCGAGACCATGGCCGCTCGCATCCGTATGTAAGATAACCTCCCCAGCCTCCCTGGAGAAATCCGGAAAAGCTAGTATTGGGGATTGGCACAACGCCTTCCGCAGCCTGCCAAAACTCCGTTGGTGCATCTCTGTTCACGTAAACTCGCAATCTTTCTCCAATAGGGCATTTAAGGATCCCACGAATCCCAAAAATCGCTGACAGTACGAGGCCAGCCCCAGAAAACTCATTACTTCACCAACAGTCAGTGGTATCGGCCACTGCTCCACCTGAGTCGTCTTGGTGTGGTCGGTTTGGATGCCGTTCCTAGGTATGATGTGTTTCAAAATGCTGACTTCCTGTTGCATCAATATGCACTTGGTCGGGTTTAGGTTGCGGCCAACTTAGCGGAGGTGGTCCAATATGGTTCGTAAATTGGCGAGGTGCTCTTGGGGTGATTCGCCGTGAACGATGACATCATCTAAATATGCCAAACACTTCTGGGGTATGAAGTAACGGAGTACTGATTGCATCAGGCGCTGTAATGTCGCTGGTGCGTCCACTAGACCGAACGGCACTATCTGGAATTCGCACAGTCCAGACGGTAGAGTGAAGGCTGTTTTGTTTCTGTCTGTCTCGTCAACCTCTACTTGCCAGTAGCCAGCTGTTTGGTCGAGTCTACTGAACCAACAGGAACCACCTATCGCTTTAAGTACGTCGTTTGCACGCGGAAGGGGGAATGAGTCTCGCTTGGTGACACTAATCAGAAGCCAATGATCGACACAAAGGAGCAATTTTCCGACCTTCTTTTCTACTAGAACTACTGGGACTGCCCAAGGTGAATTCGAGGGCTGGATGATGTTATTTTCCAGCATCTGCGTTATTCTTTCCTGTAGTTCTGGTTGATAGTGGGATGGTGTCCGTCTTGGTGGAGTTCGTACCGGCCTGCACGTTCCTGTACCGATCTGATGTTTTATCACGTCTGTCCTACCTGGTACTGCCGAATTCCGCGCAGACACATCCGCATACTCTTTGACCAGATCTGTCACACCGTTCTTAGGTAGCTCGTCCTCGTCCCCGACTCGTGTATTGGAACCCTTTAACCTTTCAGACACTTGTGATTAAAACTCGCACCTCCGGCCTGACAATCCACCACAATATGACTCGCACACCGCCTTGCTAATGGATAGAATGGAAGGGTTCAGACGATTTGAGTCAGTTCACAAGAAGTTTCTGACCCGTTTTCCTGCGACCCTCTCTTCAGTACAGAGAAGCAATCGTTTACCTGGGCCATAAATTACTGGACGGATTTCCACCGACTATCTGCATGTATCTCGTCCGGGGAATGGACGGTGCAGTGTGAATTCGGAATGCTTCGATAACGAATCATTTATGCTACGGAACGCTGCTACACACTTGCTGTTATTCCCAACACACTTAAAACCCGACGTAACAGCCTGATCTTGGCATATATCTTAAGCGTTTCGAATCATATCCAGATGATAATGTGCGACAGGAGTGGGTATGCATGTTGGCAGTTCCTAGATATCAGTGAGTGCAACCTCAGTAGGGACATTGGCGAGTAACACCCACCTACACTTCTTTGGTAACTTGCCGGTTGGTCTGTCGATTACGCGGACAGCCACGACGATATGGCTACACAGCGTCAGCCATTACGGAAGAAAGCAACAATCGCATTCACTGTTCTCACCAGTAACAACTTGAAAAATTCGTTGTTATGCACACCAAACATACCATGTCCCTTTATTACAACCGGTGTTCTCTGTCTGACTATCGTCGTAGTGCTTGAAGAGAACATCTTGTATATTTCAATGAGTGTTTCAAAAATGTGGAGAGATGTTCATAACCCACTGGTGGTCCAGACAGCTTCAAACGTTTTAAACAAGCAGCGCATGGACGCTCGAGAAACACACTGTTCGAACGTTCAACAATGTTTTATTAACGCATACACTGTTGAACGCGCACACGTAACACTTTTAGTGTCTATTCTCGTTCTCCACCCGGTTGGTGGCATAGTTACCCGAGAGGACGGTCCCATCTAGCAAATACGAGGCCCAGCCAGATTTATAGACTAACCAGATTTTACACAGTTACTACAAAGCTTCCCGACTTACACCCTTGATGTGCTGCAATGATCTTTCAAATTGCAGGGTGTTCCTCGCGTAGGTCACATCACGCGTCCGCTGAATACACAGTTTCTTCAGTACTTGTCTAATCCTACCAGGTGACGTCAGCGCCGGGATACATCATTCATTTATTGGAAGCGGCACAATGCTGTGACACACTCAGGGTAAGCCTCGCGGATCCACGCTGTAGACTGCATAGTATTTTCTGAACACTTTGGCAGCCACTTGAGGGCAGGTGAAGTTTCTGACAGTTAGATCATTGTCTGCACCTTCTGGGTGTGATAATGTATGCTCCACCTGCACCCGTTTCATACACAGTCAAGAACTTCTTGGTCCTCTGGTTCGCCCGTTAGCTTCTGTTAAAAAAATACGCTAGAACGGGTGTCGAAAAGTCGGCGTAAGTTTCGTGGCAGCGACCGACGGGAGAAGGTATTCCACGTCAGCTTCGTAAATGGCAACGTTGCATGGACAGCAGAAGGTCCAAGACGCAAAAATGTCCACGTTGTCGGATGCAATGCACGACGGCGAACGGTGTGTAACACCGGTGCGGAGCGCCTCACTACAAATTTTAATTTTTGTGCCAGTGTGCACCACATTTCTTTGGGATGTAACTTCCCTTATGACAGTCGGAGCCGGAAACGTCTTGTTTGGATATACAGCAGGACCTCCGATGTTCTCACGAATTGAATACGCTCTATTTAGTAAGCACTCAGGAACGTGGGGTTCCTTCTGTCGATATCCATGGAAAGCCGGGCGTACGCAAAAACAAACGTGTGGACTGGTTTTATGAACGAACCGCCTGATTTCTGGCAGTTTGTTCAAAAGGTTCAGACAGTTAATTTATACACACTTAAAGAGTACTTACTTTTCTGACCGGGCACATGAAAAGACAGAATGACACTGTGAGGGCCTCTGGAAGCACGTTCAGTAGACATGGGGTGTGCGCGGATGGTGGCAGGGCTTCACACGTCTTTGTGGGGTGTAGTATTCGTTTCAACATGGACTGAGTTTGTGAGAACGTCTCTGCGGGATGCTTCGTTCAATTTTGTTGACCCGAGATCGACGGACTTCGAACCGCCTTCGCTTTCCGAACTACTGGAAGATGGTTTGCAGTCTTACGCCCACGAAGTGTCGAGTGGCACTAGATTGGAAGAGAACTTATTGGGAAATCACTGCATCCACCCGAATAGAATGCGGTTGGAGCGAGCCAGGTGAACGTCTCCTTAACTGCAGCAGGCAACGCCAGCTGACCCAGAGGTTTAAGATGATAGTATCTAAAGGGTGGAATAAGAATGGTGTTTTGTACCACCTTTGGAGCCCACTTCTCCAAACCCAAGCAGCTCCACAGACGGCTGGCCATCCGAGACGATTAGAGCGGACTCCCCTCTTGTGGGTGTAGAAGAATGAGTTAACCACTCAGGGAACTCCTGTTCCCACTTGGTGGTGGAGATCAGAAATTTTGCTTTGGCTTAGAGATTGGAGTCAGCTTTTGAAAGTGATCTAATTCTAGCAAACTTGAAACGCTTCTACTGCTATTGTAGTGAGCGATCCACGGGACTCCATTCAAGTTAACATGAGTTGTCTCCGCTTCTATCTTTCAGTCCATCATCCCCCATAGTAAGGTTCGCGAGTGACGTCACAAAAATCCCCAGTGGCTTCTTGGCGGCCCCAAAGAAACTTCCGCTAACGAAAACCAACTTTGACAAGTCTGGAGGGGAGGAAATGTTTAACACCACCATCTGAAGAGGGTGCTGCCAGAAGCCATCCTCACAACACAGGCCTCCTCTATCAGAATACCCTATCCTCCACCTTTTTGCTGCATCCTCAGTTCGAACAGTGGACGAAACCAGTGCCGCACCCCGAATGACGACCGCTCTATATAGTTTAAGGGGTTCATCTCTGATTTCGTAACAGATGAGGCTTTCTGTGTTACGACCAGGGCCAATCCTACCATAGCTATGTGCAACGCATTAAAATTACAAGAAGCCCTGTGACTACACTTGAACACGTCCTGTTCCTACTCAATAGGGATGGCGAGCAGCGGGATGGGAACGAGCTCGAACAGAATACGACCTTTTTGGGACAAACAGCACATGCAGGTAGACAGTCTCATTGAGGAAGATAACGGATGTACTTGTCGTTCCTTGGGCCAGTACATCTGAAAATGTACCAGTATAATCACGTTTGGCGCTGCGTGACGTTCTGAAAACTCATGTGTCAACCGAAGTGACCACGAACGTTTGTTACCTTGGATCCACCAATATTGCTGGATCCCATGCATGTCAGTGCGTTATGATACGCAAATGTGACTGTATCCCGGAGTGACGTATAATGGGATCAATACACGAAGCATGGTAGTAGTGAAAAAGAACAAATACCTGATCACATGACAATCAACAACACGGACACACTAAAGGATAACGAAAGCTTCATGAATTTTGGCGCTCGAGGCAACCAAAACCAATAATTTTAGGACCACAGTGATAGCAAAAATGTCTCTCAAAGTTAGTTACCCTCACGGTATAATTATACTAGCCACAGTATAAATGGACGACCCCTAGATTTAAAGGAAATTGCCCATGCAAGGAAGTGGACAACTAGACACCGATCAGTGGAGTGGAGTGACGAAACGAGTGTCAAACTAGGTAGTATGCTGATTTGTGAAGCTACGCTCAGGTTTCTGGTAACATCCATCGGTATGTTGGTTTTAGAACAGTTGCACCTGCAATGCAGCGAGCATTTGATAAGTTCTACAACGACTGAGAAACAGATTCCAATCAGAAGAAAGGAACAATAAGTTAGCCTGTCATAATAATGTGATGGAGCGCCGGGAATACTAGGGAATAAAAGAAAGCAGAGAACAATGCACTTCGATAGTCGACTTACCAGATTTGCGGGATGTGAGGCCAGTTACTCACTTGAACATGTTCATGTGCACAGATTCACGCAACAGAGAAACGGGAAATAGTAAACGAAGCTCAGCGAACATGCAAACAAGGGTTCAGCTCCAGGAAGCAAAGATAGGTCAACTGCATGAGAGCAACGTTCAACAAACAAACGACGCCCAACTATAGTATTATGTCGTATAGGGCGTTTCTCGGAAAGGTATTTGGCTCCGCACGTAATCCCAGCGGCCGAGGCGGTGTTTATAAAAGGGGCTCGCAGATGCTGCCAGGGGGATTTCGAATGTAAAACTGGTAGTGAGATAAATAGACACAGGCGGCGTGGTCGCCAATTTTCTATCATGTTTGCAACTGTAGTCCAACACTCAACGCGAGCACCTAACTCAACAACGAGCGAAACGCATGTGTGTATGTCCTTGGCTCGAGGAATGGTAGAAACTGGAGTTACTCAGAGACAAACATGTATATTAGAACAGAAATATGACGTACTGCACGGCAGAGACTGAGTATCAGCAACAGAAATGGTCAAAACGTATGAAGCAGAAATGAGAATAAGTACTACAGTTCAATTAATAAAGTTAACAAAACAAGGGGCCGCTAGTCGATAAGTACAACTATAATCAAACCAAGCACAGCAATATCGAAGGCCAGCCAAAATGCCCTAGTAAAATCAGTAAAAAAGTACACCGACTCAACAGACCGCAGTAACACAGACACTCGTTGGGGATATTCTTTGCTATACTACATACTGCAAGTGTTAGGAAATCTATAACAACCACCCCAAACCAACGCGGAAAATTGCTGTGATCGTGCGTGGTGAGGAAACTGCGGAAACTTACGATTACGTTGGGGACTCGTGTTGGTTTACCTCAGACCTGTAATATTATTTTCAGATTTCTGAACTTCTTCTGCTTAGTGTTTAGAGGTGGCATTACATTTTACTAGCTTCCTCAAGCAAACTGCACAAACCACTCTTATTCGTACATCAACTATTGCTACTGTTTACTTTACTCTTATTCATTGTGAATTTATCAAATTTTTGGACTGAGACCATTTGAAAATCGGACTCAACCCCATCCCTCTGATTATTTACCTCTCTGCATTCAACCTTTCCTGATTCTGGACGCTAACTGGCCCTTGACCTGGACGACTTTGTTTTATCACGTCACTTTGATGATTGTACGAATAGCCCGTTGATGGTCAGTGTACTGTACATGGGTAATGCTTGCGTCCCCTTTTTTGGAGCTCGGCTCATCTCCATTGTTTTGAACTTGTTGACTGCTCGGAAGAGCTCTTTAGAGCATGAATGCCTTATTTTTTCATTGTAGTTCATGTTCAGCCCGTTCAGCGGGAAATTATAACCTATTCCTTGGAACCGATCTGTCGATCGAAACTGTTGAGGCTGTCTAAATGTTCACTCCGATAACTTGTTCAATAGTACCGTGGCATTACGATCCCATCCTGTTTTGGATATTTGGGATCATTCGTTTGTCGCTACGCGTTGCTCAACGTCTTTGTCGAAGATCGAACACTGAGGCCTGTATAGTTCTGAATGCCGAAGTTAGGAAGTTCCTGCGATATTTCTTCTTGAGTACCTTACAATCCCTACTGTTCCCCAGTGCGCGAACAGTCGTTTTACTTTGACCCAGCCAACGGTCATTTGTTTGAGTGAGCTCAGTTCCAATTTATCGCCCCCATTGATCAGCGACGTCCAACCGTTTACTTTGTTGTACGGACACATTCTTTGTTAAATTCCTAACGATTTTTCACACTCGGGGTGGGAGATTCAGTCTTCCTTTATATTTAGTCAATTAGTACCGCATTAAATCCGGTTTCTACGAGCGCCCTCCCATTAACCTTTTTGACGATAGATGATTTTTTTCTGCCGTTGGATATCAAGCAAGACATTCATTTGGTCGACGGATTATAAATAACTCGGTGTGAACTTAGATCGTCAACAAGTAATTCAATAACTTGAACGTGGACCGTTTACGATTAAATGGACCAAGAGATGTACTATTCCCAAACCAGCAGAACTCCCTAATGAACCAAGAAAGACTGCTAATTGAATGTTCCGGTGATTCTTCTAATTATAATCCTTACCTTTCCGAACTATCGACCTTCTGTCACCTTCAACCACTTCCATTTTTCTCCCATCTACCCTCAAAAGAATCAGCCTGGAAGAAGTGAGCTGGCCAGTTATGCTCGAGCTAACGGCCTCGGTCAATCGGATTAGTGTTACATCGTCAGAATCCTCCTCTGGTTGTGTTCTAGGGAGAACTTTGTCGCGACCCTTTTGACCGGTGAGTGTTAGTGTTTGTGTCGGTTGTTATTTTCTGTCTCTTTTGCGAGCTTCCCTGGAAGCCAGAACACTTTTTCGAACGACTGACTCACGCCATACGCTTGCTTTCCGTTCCCGTGTATCACCATGTCATCTTATGTTCGCTGAAACGTTGACTTCGAGTGTCGGCAATGTATTCCCCATCAACTCAGTGCGTTATTCCTGACCGGCAATCCTGGTAGGTCTGACCTTTCTGTACTACGTCCCCGACTAGACGTTGTTATTAACTCAACAGTAACTGTTTGTGGAGACTCAGTATTGTTCACCAGACTTGCAGTTGTTTCTTGGTAGAATTGCCGCAAGGTTGGATGGTGGAAAGCTATAAGTTTACTGCTCAGACGATGGTTTTCAGATACTTCAAATTGGATAAGGGTTCACGTTCAGTTTCGAAAGTTCAACTTATAAATAGAAGGTGCCCAGTTAAGCTCAGGGGTTTATAGCAATGTACTATCGTGACAACCCGTCCTACCGTATTTAGTGTTACCAATATCTATCAACAGTTTGACGCATTTTCGTTTTTCTACTGTTATACGCCTACAGACGACTTGAGACAAGACAGCTATCCAGACGATTCGGAGAAGCAGAAGGATCTGATTGGAACCAACCAATGCACAGTAAGGTGTGACTTGTCATTGAACATGACCGAATATAAAAATTGCTGTAAATGAACGTAGCTGCCACTCTAGACTCAGCACCTTTCCGTAACGACCTAACGCTACTCAGGGATGAGGGATCTATGGAACAGATGGAGTTGATTTCAGAAAACCTATCCAAACTACGAACTCTGCGTGAAAGACCAGCAGGTCACCACATCTGTTTAACGGGGTCGAGGTCTCTTGGGGATCAGAGTTTCTAGCATCTCCGTTCGAGACAGGTAAGGTCGCACCTCGAGCGCTGTGTATAAGACAGGGACGTGTAGTTGGCTGGAGGTTTGAAAATGCCGAAACCAGTAAAAGGATGAGTCTAAGCTCGGTTCAAAACGACTATCACGAGTAAAGCTCCCAGATTATTTCCAACGGAAGTCCGGGAAAATGAACCCAGGCACACGACTGGATTTGTGGATTTTCAGCGTTGCTGGAAACGAGGTTGGGGAGATTATTGATATATATATATGTACATATAATTTAATTGATAGGAGGCACACACCGAGTAGTGAACGGTTTATTGCAACGCTTCAACTTCACACTAGTGTGGATCTGAAACAGCAGTGGACTAAATACAGATCCTTGATTAGCCCAAGCGGAGATCGGGGAAAGACAAGGAGGGTAAAATATGGTTTTTACTCTGAAATTCCTGTTACCAAAAAGGAAGTAATCCAGCGGAGAGCCTTTATTTGGATCCCGTGTGCCGCCAGTTTATACACGAGAGGACCATGTGGGACACTGTCGAGGTCTTCAGCAAAGTCGAAGAAGATAGCGTCCGAGATATGGCCATTGTCTTTGGCCCCTGCTAGGCTATCCACGAAAATTAACCTATTGGTTGTGTATGACCGATCGGGAATAACGCTGTGTTGAGTAGAAGAGTGAAGGTTATTTGCAATGAAATGCTTAAGGATAGTGCGTTTTAATGGGCGTTCTATTATCTTGCATAGATGCTGGTGAGGCTGATTGGCCGATAGACGGCAAGAGAGTGACGATCTGCTGCCTTAAATATGGGAGTGACAATGGCCTCTTTCCATGCCTCCGTAAAAGTGACGGTCCGAAGTGTCTGTTTGAACAGATTAAAGGGAGGCACTGCCCAAAAGAGGGCCGCTTCTTTGAAGATCCGGGAATGGACCATGTCTGATCCTATGGCACCACATGGATTGATATTAAACAGGAGATCCTGAGCGTCAAGCACAGAGAATTCAACTGTCCAAGATGGATATTGGAAGTTTTTCTAGAGAGAATTGGATGCCAGTTTGGTGGATCCACCTTTTAGACTGCTGAATATTATTTTCAAAACACTTCGGCAGCCACTTGGGGATTGGGAGAGGTTTCTCCATCGGGAGGGCGCTGAGGGCCTAGTTTTTCTCTGGCGACGCATGCAATTGAAAGAGAATTATTCTGGCGAGCTAGCAGTAGGAATTTTGGTTGTCTGTTAGGTGTGTTGACGGACTTCCCGCTTGCACCTGTTTCGCACAGAGCGAAAGTCTTCTAGGTCATCCGGCCTCCCCGTTAGCTTCTGCTAAGTGGATAGACGAGAACGTACAGTAAGATTGCGACGTATGTTCCGCGGAAGCGGTGTACAAGAGGGGAACTTCCATTATTTTTCAGAGGAACACAGACCTCATCAGCTTCGTGAACGGCAGCAAGGTTGAGTGTGCTTAGAAATACCCTTAATGCTTTAAGATCCGCTTTCTGGAAATTTCGAAATGAAGTTTTTGTAACAGCATTTTGGAGCCAGTGACAGATAAAGTCAAGGGCTAGTAGCATGTGATCACTATGCCCCGGCGGTGGTTTGGTGGACACTGTCTACTAGGTGAGCTTCATTTGTGACAACCAGATCAAGCAAGGAGGGTGCCTGACCTGGACTGTACTTTGTAGGTAGTTCGGTATGTTGTGTCCAGGCTTTTTCATGGATCAACATTGTCAAGAGTTTCGAGAGTTCGCAGTTAAAGCCCTCAAGAAGCAGCGATAGAGTTGAGTTTGGGTCCGGAGTTGGAGTTTGATCCAGAGTGTGTCACATTTTTCCGGGAAGGTAAATCCTCCTACGGTGGTTGGCACCGAGAGCTTCTGGTTTAGTAAGACAGCACAACCTCCCATGCGTCCACGGGAGGAGTCCATTCGGTACAAAGAGTACCCAGGGGCATGCAGTTCATTACCACTGATATCTGCGTGAACCCGTGTCTTTGTTAAAACAAGAATGTGGGGGCTAGTGTCGTGGACCAACTGTCTAATTGACAGTTTGTTCAGAAGGCTCAGACAGTTGGTGTACGCGCACTTGAAGGCTACTTCCTAGTTTGACTGGGTGCAAAAAGAGACAGGAGTGCACGAGGAAGGGTTTAAGGAAGCAGTTTTCGTAGCGAGGAGGGGTGTTTAACCGACGACACAGCTTCGTGAGCCCTCTTGGGTGGTGGTGGCGGTTTCATCACAGACTGAGAATTTATGAGCGTCCCTGCAGGACGCTTCGTTCGCTTCTGTTGACCCAAGGTCGATGACCTCCTGTCTGCCCTTGCTTCCGGAATTTCCGGAGGGTGATTTGCAGTTTGGAACCATTGACAATTTTGGTGGGGTTGCAGATTAGAGAAGAACTTATTACGAAATGACCCCGATGCAGCCGAGGGATGAGCCCCTTTGGATGCAGAGGGTGACCTCAGCAGACTTGTTGGGTTATAATGCTCAGGGATAAAGTAGGTTTTGACGGACTTTTTGTGGTGGAGTGATTAGGGATCCAGAGAAAGAGTGGTTTTCGGTAGCATCTTTGGGAGCTACTCTGCCAGACCCGTGCAGTTCCACAGACGATTGGCCATCCAGGTAGATAGGGTCAGCCGCCCTCGTCCTTCGGAGCCCCCACTCCGCTAGGCGTTACAGTTGTGTAGCGGAGCGTGGCGGTGTGTTGCTGGCACCGTTTTAGTTTCCGTTTGTGCAAATCTTGTGGATGGCTTACTGGGCCTTTGGCTTATTCTTACTTGTGTTCTTTTACAGGACTGGTGTTGGAACCCGCATTTCGGAAGAACGTTTTTCCTCGATATCTCCACGTTGCGCCAAAGTTGATCCGTGAGCGTTATGGGCATTCAGAGTAGAAACGGCCAGCTTGCATGCTACAGTTTTGAATGTGCCGAAGATTGGGCGTCAAGGGATTTCACCATTTTTTGCTGTAGTAGAATCTGGAAAGATGTGGAATGCCTCTTCCTGTGGTAAGATACAGCGGCCAAAATGTGGAAGCTGCGAGGTACGCACAGCTGCAACAGTCCTTTGTCATTGTCAGCACGTTGTGTTCGGACACCTACCATCCCTCCTAGCTAATTCTCCCTGGGAGAAAGACGACCAAGCGGGGACTTATAATTGCCGGCTAGTATGGTGATGTCAGAGTGTTTAGTTTGCTTTTTAAGGTCGCCGAGATCGTAGTAGAATGCATCTTTGGTAACGTTTGAATAGCTATCCGTTACGACGAATATATAGCGCATTTCCGTTTTAGGTTTCTAAACTTTAATAGATGTATCCAGTCTGACACTGCGTGAGCGACTGTTCACTGGGATCTAGTTGAGCAGACGTTTGTCTGCTTCGGGACTAGGTGTGATTCCCATTTCAGTTTGACAACGAGACTCAGCTTCGGCGTTATTAAAGATCTTGAGTGGGGACCGCCGGGGTCGAGGTTTATCTAGGGGGTAGTCTCAAAAGAATAACGACGTCACAATTACGGAATCGCATCTCTGATACACGGCACATACCAAGCCCCAGATTTGAGAGCATACTTGTTAGAGGTGCTTGCCGACCAACTTGTCTGAGGGTGCGGACATCAACACGACAACGTTTCTGCCAATTTTGTTGGTCTTGCACGGGAATTGTCACCCGTAAGTGCAGGGCACGCATGAAATGTAACGTTAAAATAACAGGAAGTTGGAATGGATGAACAGTGAATGAACAAGTGTCAAGGTAATAACTCCTGATACTTCTCAGTCGTTTTTGCGGCGGAAGGGGGTTCCACCGGATAAATCCTACTCGGAGCCTTGGATTCAAATTCTGATCTGCAAGACAACAGGGGATAGCGTTTACTTAGGAGACCGTACCCAATGTCAATGATTCAGGACTCTGATTCATTTGGCGGGGTGCAGATTGCCGGGACTGCAGTGAGCAAACCATTGGGGTCTGGTTCCGATGAATGACCGCAAAGTATTATCAGTTATCTTCCCCCGACAGTGATGATTACCGCTGCACGCAGGTAATACATTGGAAGCTGAATGGTACTGTTGAATGGTGCCTGAAAAGTTTCTTCTTTATCGGGCAATGTCTTAGTCGGTCAACCGTTGAGCGTTGGGTCCCCCTTGGCAAACATCATCATCATAGACAGCAATACATCAGTGTAAACAACCGATGTTTAACTACCACACAGCCAGGAGGAAGAAAAAAGCAAACCCTGTATAGGAAGAGAGAAGAAGAAAGGAGGGGGCGGAAAGAGACCTAACAACTAAAAGTAGCCAGGTCGAAATTGAACATTCAATATGAAGGGACTTTCATCTTGCAAACAAACAACCGAGTTGTAATTGAAAGTGAGGTGTCATCAGCAAGACAGCTTCCTTACGGCTTTCACTGCCCCGCGTCATTAAATGCACTCCTATCTAAAAGGATTGCGCCCGGTAGGACCGAAGTCCTATCCACCATAGCTCTCCGGATCGATACGGTGCATAAGCCCGATCACTGCATCAAAGTGGCGCAATAGGTCAGGCTGAGGCGGATCTTATCCAGGATTAGGGATAGTGACTCTGACGACTCTTCTCAATGATCCGGACGTATTCATCAGTGTCACACATTCATCTAGCGGGAACGCTATACAGTAAACACTCCGAAACCAGAATCACGTTTCGTGTTAATGTTCCTATCGTAATCGTGTCTTCTCTTCATTTCCATCTCAGCCACCTTTGTTCTTGTTTCAAGCGTTCCGAGTTCAATAAGTCGCTCTGCTCAACCATACATCATATGTCGTTTCCAGACTAGGTTCTCTGAAATGAGAGAAGTGGAATTTGTAGAAGCAAACTAAGTTTATAAGGCGCACTACGCGATAAATTTCTGATGGATTGAAAAATAGCCCACCAGAGGTAGATCAGTATTCAATCAATGAAAGCTGTAGCGTTTTGTACACTACTTTCTACTTCATTTTTTTAAAATTTTCATTCATGTCTTTTCATATTCTTCAACCTCACGTGTACACACGATGTTTGAACGAAGTTAATCGATACACAGGGCAATCGAGAATTTAAAAAAAATACACTTCCGAGTCCGCGAGTTCAGCTTTTTGTTCGCGCGCAGGGTCGGTTGCGTACAAATCTTTTGAAGAGTTAGAATTCAGCGGAATCAACCGTTTAGTTCGGCAAATTTATTTATTTATCTGTCGTTGGAACTATCTCGGTCGTGAAGTCGAGGCTATCTGGTGGACACACGACAAGTAGTATCAGTGAGGATCCTCATTTGATGTAGTGAACCATTAAACCAACGTGCCTCCACGAACTATTATGAGTTATTTGTTTTCCTTTTTATCATATTTCGACTTCCTATTCACACCTGAGTTTCCATATACTGTTTAGATTCACTACAAAACTTAACGTGAATTAAAACTGCTTATGACGATGAAGTGTTCAGCAGCAGACGCTTACCGTGCTGTTTAAAGAGGCGCAAAACGTTTCACGTACTGTGATCATCACACTTTACAGAGTGAATTTTAAGGTGATACTTTGCAGGCGTTACGAGAAAAGTATATTCCACGGCAATTTTTTTTAGCGAAGGTTCTGATCTGTGAAGTGCTGGCAAACTTCATTATTACTGAAGAAGTATAGAGTTTAGCTGTGAGAAAAACTAAACTTACGACAAACATATTAGGTTTCCTCGAGGTACCCACGGATGCCTTTATGAGCAGGTCGATTCTTAGCCCGTTCTTGGCTGACTCGACCGAGTATGTCATATTCGCCGGACAGTTGCATTTCTAGAGGTCGTTTTAAAGCGTCTTCAGATTATGAGTTATCGAAAAGGTATTTAGCTACGTCATTCCTCCTAACTGATATTGCTTCTGCCACTCCTCAATAACTGTACTATACCTGATATCTGGTGATTATCGAAGGAGCTAAATTAACTGGACTCTGGTGGTTTGGGACTCAAACTTCGAACTTTTGTGCGAATAACCCAAACCACAATTCTCAACGGATTCTGGGGGTCGTTTTCTCTAACTTGTGCAGGTCTAGTTACACCGGCGATATTTCAGTTGGGCATATCGCTGGAATCTTTGGGGCGCCATAGGAAGCTCTTCTTGAGAAAACGCCTCTGCTCACTCGTTCGCTTGTTTCTTGAGGTTAGAATTGAGTCATCCTACCATTCTGTTTGGCTAGATGTCCTCGCTCGCGGTACTTCACGACTGTCATCGACGGAACAAATTCTTGATTTTCCTCTGCATTCTTACTTTCAACCCTTGAAACTACTTAACCTTCCTCTCGACTTCAACAGTTTCTGCGGTATCGTATTCCTTCGTATACAGTCTTTCATTCCACCGCACGTCCGCTTCGCCATTTCCTCTAATTAACTTGAACCGAACTCCGGCTGTGAGTTAAAACTGTCCTATTAAAGCTGTCCGTTTACTATCTCTATTTTCCGTCTCTATGCCATGGAATGTCTTCTTTACTGAAGTTGTTACAGCATACTGTGGATCTCTTCATCCGTGACCTATATAGACTTACATTTGTTGGGTGTAGATCGTATGGTCCAAGCCTGATAAACCACTCTATTTAATAGGGCAGCAGGTGTTCATATGACAATTCATCATCATAGATAGCAATACAACGGTGGTTCGCACTAATGCTCAACTGCCACACAACCATGAAGAAGAAGAAAACTAAACCTTATGTAGGAAAAGAATAAAAGAAAGAAGTGGAGGGAAGGGGACCTGAATATTAAAGATTTCCTCGTCTGTATCCGAGCATCCAACATCAACGTGCTTACACCTTACAAGTGAACAACCAGCTGGTACTTCTAGTGAATGTTCTGGCCATCTCGGTCTGTGCAAATGTAGGGATGGAACAAAAGAATTCGTCTGACAATCACCACCAAATACCCGCTTTCTAACCTTTGTTGTTTACTCGTTGGTTCCTCCTGACATGGGTGGTCAAATACCTGGAGACGGCCCACGTCTTCTACCCCGAGCTTTCCTGTTTCGTTGCCTTATAGTAATGCAGCCCTTGCTACTGTCTTACATACGCGAGGTACCTCTGTCACCGGAGACGCCCCAGTTTGGTGAATGCCGCCCTAGCGTTAGGGATACCTGCTTCTGTTTCATTCCCCACACATTCACCGCTTGTGCAGCGTTTCAGGTACACAAACCGATCAACAACCTCCAGAACTTCGTCATCTAACATTGAATCTACGTAATCACAACAATCTTGCAGAAGCACTTTGAGGCTGCAGAGCGTATTCCGAAGTACTTAGCAGAACACAAAATGGCGTCCAGCATTGTTTTTACTCTTTGAAGGTTGTCAAACAGCAACATCTTGTCATCAGTATAGTTGAGATCGCTCAGTCTTCCACGAGATGGGGGTTCCACGCCGGTGTCTTGTGTGTGCTGCAGACAGTCCTCCATTATTTCGTCTATGACAAAATTAAACAAACATAGTGAAAATGGACAACCCTGACGTACACCGTTCCTGGTGTTAAAACTACTAAGCAGTTCACCGTAAACCAGGACCAGATCCGAAGTATAGGAATACAGCGCCGACGGTATGTTTACACACTTGGTCAGTACACCCCTGCGTTTAAGCAGCTCTGCTAGTATCGATCAGCCCACCGAATCGAACGCACTTTTGTAGTCGAGAAATACGGCAATTGTTAATCGGCGGTGCACATGATACTGCTCCAGAATTTGACGAGGAGTGAAAGTGTGACACACATCCCAGCCCATGGCTAAACCCTGCCTGTTCTTCCCTAATGTTTGCCTCCTGAGTTGCTGTGTGTTGACGAAGTATACTGGATGCCAGAACTCTAACAGTGGCTGAGGCCAAACTAAGTCCTCCAGGGTTTGTGCAGAAGCCCGTGATACCTTTCTAGAAGGTGGGAACTATTATCGAGTGATCTCACTTCCTTTGAAAAGTGGTGACCCTGCTGAGTTTGAGAGCTGAAGTAATACTGCAGACCTCAGTTTCAGTGGGTAGTTTCAAATCTGTGGACGAGGGTGCTACATTACAAGTTTGTCGTGACAACACCGTAGAAGCAGCAGACCATCTGAAATAACTCTCTAAGTTTTCCGCCCACCGTTCTAACCTTCTGGATTTACGATGGATAAGTGTGTCATCTGTCCCACTGATAGCTTCACTGACAGACAGTCGTCTGGGACTAGTGGTCTGGAAGAGCTCGAAGAGTTTCACCGGTGTTCCCTGGAGTAGGAGCGGTCTCCATTTCCTCAACGTCCTCCATTAACCGAACCTCACGGTCAGCCTTTGGGTTACATTTCAGTTTCCTACAGATATCTCTCCTAGACTTGTCATATGAATTGTCAGAAGTGTTCCGTCTAAAGTCTAACAGTTCCAGAGATTTCTCCGGGGTTTCAATACTTGTTCAACTCGTGTACCCCGTGCTACATGCTACAGTACCTGCTTCGTAAATTGTTTGTGGGATCTTGGTCCAACAGCCATTAGGACCTCCGAAGTGAGAATTACTAAGACAGCTTTCTGAGCTGGTTTGGTAATTATGTTTTTCCGATGGTATAGCCAGTTTTTAAACAGCCATTCGTTGCTGTCTGTGGGGCGGTTGCCCAATAGAAATAAGAACGAAACGACAACATACCAGTACTTGATCCAAATCTAAATACGTGTTCCAATGAGGACAACGGTCTTGAATGGAACCCTGCCATCTTTAACTAACGGCTGTATGGTCTACCTGATACCAGTCCTGATTCGGAGATGGGGGGCACCAAGTATAACAATGATGCACACGATGCCTAAAGCTGGTGCTGGCTAAAAATAACTCATGTTCAGCACACAGTAGCAACAATCGCCCGTCACTGTCTGAGCGATGTGATGCTATCCCAAACCTGCCACCCAAACGAGACTCGTCCTCACTAAGGCGTCCGACCTGGGTGTTGGTATCTCCGTCCAGAATGACTGTGTCAGAATCGAGTGTCAACCGAAGGAGAGCGATCAGGTCCGAGTAAAAGGCGTCCCTGACGTGGAAGTCACTACACTTACTTGGAGCATGAGCATACAGTGAAGATCTCTGAAAGTTTTGAGCTTGGAGCTGCCCTTAACAGAACCTGCCAAGCGCATGGCACAAAGCCTGCTGCTAACAGGAACCCAGTTTATCAACGCGTAATGCGAACCACTGATGTATTGCTGTCTATGATGATGATGATGACGCGGCTCAGGCCGTGGATCTGAGGACTGTACCTATTTTCGCCCGATCCGTAACAACGGCCGTGGATTCACCCGAAGTTTATAGCCAATAGCGGGTAGGCAGTGTGTGTGTGGTTAGTTCCCTACGTCCTGGACTCTAGTCTCCGAGATACAACAGACAGCGACACTTAACGTGCCTAATGTTCGTGCGTGGGCGGCCTGCCGACCTGTCTTTTTTAAAATGCGGACATATGTCGATTCGCATTCCAGGTCTAAGCAAGGGACGACGGATGTCTGAGGCTGATTGGTAAGAGATGGGACCAATCGATACGGTATTACTACGATTAGCGGTATCAGTTGTGATATCTGCGGAGCGATCACCAGAAATGAGAATCGTGAAGGGCTCAAGGGCTAAGCTCGATAGAATAATGTGGGAGGGGCCAACAGCAACATGTTTCCGCCTATTCATTCCGCTGTTTGCAGCAGGTAGGGCGACCCGGTTCATACTGCGAGACGGCCGATGCGGTGTGGAATCCCTGGTTTGAGTCCTCATGGTTGTATATGGTCTGAGGTACCACCAAGACGCCCAAACCTAGACAGGGGAACGATCAGGATTCAACCAAACTATTTGGCTCAAAATCTTGTACCGCAAGGCGGCGGGTGAGTGGTTGTGTACCAGAACGGGCACTTTTTCCGGAAAAAGATGCCAACCTTATTCCCATCCCCAACCTGGAGGACCAAGGGACTTTGGTTTGTCAGACCTCTACCTATTAGCCTGCTTGGTATGGGTGTGACCACCACACCCTCCAGTTCAGCCCAGTAAGTCCTCGGGATGCGCAAACCGTCACATCGCATCAAAGCCTAGTATCGCTGTGACAGCCTATTATATATATATATACATATATATATATAATATCCGGCAAACGGACAGTCGACTTTTGAGAATCTGCGAGTGGAGGTGGAGACCTGTTGAGTAGGCCTTAGTCAGCCTGCCAGTGAACCGTACAGCTAGAATGCGGATGGGATTGAATTAAGTGTGAAATGATTATGAAAGTAAAGACAGGTTTAATAACAATTAGACAATTCAGTTATACCACAGTCTGCTCGCCAATTCACTTACACGGCTTATTTATTGTTTATTCATTTTCTAATCCAATCAACGCCTGAGGTGTGTATGTTACGTTGCTGCGAGATATGTATTACGATCTCACATATGCGATTATGTAGACCACTAATCCCTAAGTCATTCCCGTAATCGATTATAGGAAGCGATCTGCATGTTACTTGATATTTCAGACTTTCTTGAATGGGCTTCTAACACTTGGGTCAGGAACCAGAAGAAGTTCATTCTCAACAGTTTGTCCACGGTTTGCCGAAGCACTATTAACTTCGCTGCACCCTCATCGCCACGAAATCCTAGACAGAGGCCAACGCAGGCAGACGTATCGTATATTCTCTTTTTTGGTGCTAAGTAAAAACAGATCGAGCCTATTACAGCTTGTACTTCTAGTGGTAATTCACGCCTTGGGTATCCTAGAATGTGCTGTCGCTTCCACCGTAATCAAAATGAGAAAGCGATATACCAGTGGTTTGCGCTGATGCCCAACTGCCATATAACCACAATGAAAAAATCCACCCATAGACAGTAAACAAAAGGACGATGAGGGGATTCAACTAATGACAACGGCCATCTGTGCCCAAACATTCAACAGCAAGGTGCTTACGCCAAACAAACAAATAACCCAGCTATAAGGGGAAATAATGCGTTGCGGATTTCACTTCCCCACTTCATTAGGTACATTCAGTTTACAAACAACTTGCCCGAACGGTGGCAGCGTTTGCATCACTGAGCTTGATTAGTCGTCCTCTCACCTAAGCTCTGCAGCCGCGGGTTATGTGGGTCGGTGACTCTAGCCCGAGCGACGAACACAATTTACTGTGGCTAAACATTTGGTGAGTGACTTTCAGGCCGTCATCTACCCGGTTAGCGCCTTGCGCTAGTCGTCCGCGGCGTCGGCAAAATGTGCTCAGTGTAGAAAACGTCTAGTTGTCAACCTGACCTAACCGTCCAAGCCTGCACAACCTTAAAGTTTGATCGAGTGCACTCGCCTGGTGCTTATTGCCAAATACCTACTCCGTAACTTCATTGCTTACCCGGTTGTGCCACTCGGTACATGTGATAGAACGAAGACCTCAAGGGTTAGATACCTAAAGACGGTTCACTTCTATTCCGAGCAGTCAGGTTTCAGAACCTTAAAGTGGCACATCCCTCACAGTCGCCTTATATACGCTGTCCTTAAGCTTCAGCGAGGTCTCTCTGTCGTCAGAGATGCCCTTGATCGGCGAATGCCACTCAGGCCTTGAAGACCGGAGCTTCTATTTCGTACCGTATGCTGCTGCCACTGCCGATACAACTTCCTAATTACACAAACCGATCAAAAACCTTCATAACTTCATTATTCAACATTAAATCTGCGCAATTATAGCAGATTTACAGGATTTTTTTTGCATTTTGAGACTGCAAAGCGTATTTCAAATTTATTTATCAGAACGTATAATAGCATAAAGCATCAGCTGCGCTTCATCGAGTCAAACAAACATTTCGTCAGCATAATTAAGACTAGTCTCCCACTCCAGCTTCTTGTGAAAGCTACAGACAATACTCCGTTTTTTCTTCTATAACAGAATTAAACGAAAATGATCAAAGTGGACAGTCTTGGCTTACGTCTTTGTCGGCTCTGGGACAGACGGTTCATCATAAACTCTACCCCCAGCATGCGAATGGGGATGGAACGCCAACAGTGTGACTCTTCGGTACGCATCTGCGTTCAGGCGATTCTGGAAGTGTAGGTCGAATCACTAATTCGAACGCATCTTTGTAGTTGGTAAAAACGGTAAAAATTGGCCAGTGGTACGCATGACGCTGCTCCAAATTTTGGCGGGAAGTGAAAGTTTATTCAGTACTTCAAATTCCAAGACGGAACCCTGCTTGTTTTTCCCTATTTGCCTCCTATCTGAAGCGGTTCGACGAAGTATGGTGAATACCGGAACCGAATGCTCGGTATCTATGGTCGGGCAGAACGGCAATGCAAATGGGTGCATGGCAGTGAATCGACAGTATGCTGAGTGAGTGAACCGGAAGAGAATAACCGAAACAGGGGTCAACATTTTGTCGGACGGGGAGATTTGATCGACATATATCAAGTAGTCAAAGAACCCCAGAAGGGGGAGTGCTGTATGCTATGTGGCGTTGACTTTAAGTAGTATTATGCCATTCAGGAAGAACGCGCGCGGAAACTAAAGGCGGTCGTTGGCGTCCAACATGTCAGAAGATGGAAGCGAAGATGGAAAACGTGTATGCACGCTGTGTGTTAACTAGGAGATTGGCGCGGCACTGTTGGAAGCGGATACAGGGGCATGCAACCACAAAAAATAGTGTTCGTGTCCGTTGTATATTTTCACAAATGCGACGACTATCAGGTATTAGACGACTTCATGTAATTACTCGTCTGCAGAAAATGTACATTCCCAATGTTCGGCAAACCTGAGCATTCTTACGTTAGTTTTTCTATCATGTAACTGCCCTCTGTCTTTTGCTCTCACTCATTTCGCGCTTGTAATTATACCTCCTAATATGGACGTGCTATGAAGTTAATTAAAATTATGAGTAGGCATATCATGCATCTATTGGCAGCTCGGAACGCTCTGTTATCTCGTCAGTGTTATAATTTGTCAGACGCCGTACGATTTACACAACTCAAAACTGCTGAAAGATTATCATTTGGGCGCAAGAGTGAACCCTGACAGCTTCTTGTCTGTGAATAGGTGGTGTGAATAGGTAGTTCGTTATGTACAACCTAACACAACTTGTAATTTAAGGGATACCAAACTTCATTACACTTTGTAAGACGTTTAGTGGTACGCAGTTTCTAGGTTTCATAAGCTGTGACCTCTGACCACGCGATCAGCTGTTCGATCTCTTGCACTTTGGCACTTCACTGGTTAACTGAAATTTGGGTTGTGAGCGGTAGTTACTGTTGCTTTTGTACGCTTTCGTGCTTTCATTTTCAGATCTTAAACGTCAGTTGTATGACTCTGTTCAGGATTTTCCTTGTGAATTACTTTGTTGCGACTTTTGTCGACCATGAAACCTAATCTCACTCTCGAAGATTTGCCCAGTGAGTTGGTTATGAGAGTTCTTTCTCACATCGATCATGGAGATCTACTTCGTTCTGTTTGTCCGTAAGTTCTCTGAATAACACATTGCGTACTGTTGTGCAGACTGAGCAAATATTGGTATCAACTGGTTCACAGTAAACGTTTGTGGAGATGTGTTTCATGGAGCTGCCCCGCATTACGTCCGTCCCATTTGACGCGCTTGCTTCGGCGGAATTTGATCGGCTCTCATACGTTATCATTGTCAATTCACTGTTAGTATTCACGGTTATTCTTCACCTCTACTGTTCTTTTCAGTGGCTGGCGGTCCTGTTCGTATTCAGCCTTCACTGCAGTCTGTTGTTCGAAGCTGTTCCTCGCTGCGAAAATTTTGTTTGACATCTGGCTGCATGGATAACTTCATGGAACTTTGGCTGTCATTGCCTGGAAGTTTGCAAGTTCTCAGACTGCATTCACTGACAGTTAAACCTAGGTAATTGCCACACCTTATTGCATTCACGTTGTTCGAGTAATTGTTGATGAGCAAAGCACTGATTTTTCGGAATTTGTTGCAAAATATCTTTTGACATTAAAATTCGCAATGAGGTCGACCATTTTCCAGTGCATTTGTAAAATTTGTGATATTTCTTGAGCACAGCCTATCAGGGCAGCGGTGGGTGGTCAGAACAAGGGAGAACATTGGCAGTTCACCACTGGATTTGTTTTGCTTTTTGATGAATCCCATGAAAACACTAGGGAAAAGTTTCAAGTTCATCGATGGATCCTGCTTCCCTCTGTTGCTCATCATGTATATCCTGTAAACTCAGTCCTTCAGGTTGGTATAAGGAGCTCTGTCTAACAGATGACGTACACAAGACTAAATGTCTAATCGTGAACTGCACCCAAGGTCACTATTACTGTGTAGGGATTTAGTGGACCGATTAATGACTGGTGTAGTGCAGGCAATAGTTTTTTTTATTGCCCAATGGGCCAGACGTGACACTTTCGGACTGATCATCCTGCATTCTTCCTTCTTACTATATAATGCTAATCGCAGCCCCAGTGGCGGAATGTGAACTCTGACTGACTTCATCTGACGTCCCTTGGAAGATTTGTTTGAGGAACCTCATTCACTCAAAACCCTTTCTTCCATATTGCTTTCTTGACAATTCGACCAGCTGTTGACTGATCTGAAAATCTATCAAATCACAGTCCGTTGATTTGAGTGAAACACGGAGGTCTCTTAACAGTTTACTTATGTCACGTTGTTTCCGTGCGTAATCAACTAGTAATCAGCAAAAATTACAATTTACAACCATGTGGAGCGTGTGTACACTAACCGAAATGCACTGACGTATACAGTTAGACGGATCGGTGCCAGACGAACAAGGGAGAGTTAATGATGTCAGTGCAGAGTGTGTAAGCTGTAACACAAGTGAAAATTGTTTGGTCACCACCTAATACACTTGTCGTATGAAAATAGATGTAGAGAGGTCTACTGCACGGCGGAACAACTTGCAGGAGGGCTGTTAAAATGGATATTGTCTGCACCTTCGCTTGTGACCTGGTGATGCAGCTGTATATTAAAAATAAGTCGACCTCATGTGAAGTAATGCCGTGGATTTTTTAAAAAATGGATAAGAAATTTCTTCGGATTACTGCAAATAAAGTTAACGATGCGGTGACATAAAGCCCGTTTCCGAACTCGCGCCCGCAACCGCCACATCTGGGATGTCGGTGACCACCACCGAGCAGCCAATGGAGGTTCACCCAATATCACCTTCACTAGCTCCTTTGTCCGTTGTCCCATCTAAGAATTCACCGTGCTGTAAGTCCTTCCACATATCCCCATATATCGAGTACGGTGAATATTTTTTAAACATGTCTCACTTTTACTGCACCCAACGTATTATGCATTATCATCTAAGTCGTTTCATATTAATATCGATTTCACCTGAACGTCTGTTGGCCCGTTGCTTTTCGTATTGTTAGAGCCATTTTTGTTTCCCAGTGTTAACCTGATCAGCAACGATATTTCACCAAGCTAGGATTTCACCATGAACCGAATACCCTCCAGTTTGTGGTTAATAGAAAAGGAAAAGGTTGGATTTCACATATAGACACCTCTGGACCAAAGCATTTAGAAGTAAGAGGCTTGTACCCTGCACAGTACGACCAGGTTGCTAGTGCGGATAAAGCGACACATGCGACTTAACTCAGGTTGACTAACGAACCTGGGTGGGTAGTTGTGCACACACATTTTCCTGCCAAGTATACAGGCAAAGGAATTGAATGCACATACCAGTAAAACTCAGCTAGCCAAAATTTCCATTGAATTCACGTTTTATACGAGCTAGGTGGAAACTTACGGAAGAAGTATATGCTGTTTCATGATGAAATAAGTATTTAACAGGAGATCTAATTGGAAATATGGTTTGTGTTTATGAGGCGAAGAATTGAGGTACGGTTGTTTTCGGGCAAATTTTTTTTGAGCTCGGCATTACTGTGCTGTTTAACAGCAAATACGATTGGTTCCTGAATACTACTGCATTTCGACAAGTATGTTAACGGTGATGAAATGAATTTCAAGTATTCGGCTTACTGACCGGGGAAAGTAGCCGGAGAACACGACCTGTGGGCGAGTGTACGTCTTTTACGATTTGGAGGATAAGCCTGGAAGAGATGGAAAACGGATTGTGTCTCAAAGCATAACACTAGGTTTCTAATTTTAGCAAATGCGGCAACCACACAGAACAGCTCTCCTATGTTATGGTTCAGTTCCCCCCAAATGTTCGGGGGTAAAATGGTGGCCGTAACCATGTCGTCGGCAAGACGTGTATCATACTTGAACGTTTGCTAATATCCTTAAACTTTAAAGAGTGGAGATTAAAACCGTCCACACATTTGGGATAGTCAAATGAAAATGGGCGGATATCTGAGCAGTTAACTGTCACGTTCAGTCAATCCCGTTGTACAAAATCGATTACTAATTCTGATCACAATTATGCTTGTACTTTGAGATTTTTCGGTACTCATTCTTCGCGTTACGTGTACTGCTAAGTCCATGATGATCACTTCAGTGACTTAAGCATACAGACTTATTATCTTTGCGTCCATAATCACCTTAAGTCTGTTCCTGAGTTTTTCAGTGCGCTATGATTAATTCTACTGCCTATTTAAGTTATTTACAAGCCTCATACTTTCTACCTCTGTAAAACTTTCATCACGAGACGGGTAGTACTCAAATTGTATCCCCAATAGACTTTGGGGGATCGCTGTGCTTTGGTGCGAACAACAACGGTCAGACTGTCTAATTAGAATGAAGGAGAGTTTTTGTTAACCGTTTGTACCGTTTCAGTGGTTCGTACCATGTTTCATATCATGTTACTGTACTTCGGAGTTTAGCCGTGGCCTGTCCATAGTAGTACCGACTTAAGACACCCCCACAACTCTCACATCAGAAACTACCGCCATCAGGACTACAGAAGTCCTACTCAACTCTGCTGTCAACGTTATCTTATTTGTATAACTCAAACTTTATCGGCAAATGTTCAGTAAGTGACCTCTCATGGTGAGGTGTAGGCATTTGTCTGTTGTTACAGAAGGCATTTCAGGTATAACTACCACATTCTTCCGATGTTCCAACGCGAGTTTAGAACATGCCTGTACGTTACACAATGCGCCTCTTAGTAGGTCACTTTACCGCTCGTCTTCATGTGCCTACGTCACTTTACGTTTTTATATGCCAAATCATTATGTAGACATTACATTACTTCGCGGTTTCCATATGTTAGTTGCCGCTATCTTTTCAAACCGGAGGAGGCTTCAGTTTTTTGTTTGTTGAACATTCGACTGACTTGTTCCAGATTTGTTCGTGATGTGTTAGTCAATGACTGTAGGGTTCTCAATGATGTAACGTCAAATAATGGTAAGTGATTTCATGACTACAATACTATCTTTGATGGCAAACACTTTCAATCTGTGTCTGCCCAACGTTTTGTGGATCGAATTGTGTTTCATGCACACAAGAACACTTACATTTAATATACGCCCGCGACGAGACCATTCTCCACCTTATCTACCAATGTTTACGCGCTTTTTTTTACCCAGGTCGGCTTATTGTTATGTTATATGGTGCTCACTCCCAGGTCAAAATTTTACCAGGTAGAGGTAGTTGGAATGGGAGTCAAACAGACAACCCGAAGCTCTTGTTCGCTCGATCACTAGTCCTATAAACGTTGTGACGGGGGTATTAATGCATAATTGATGTATAACATTTAATACATAATTGATGTGTGAAGGAGCGACACATCGACTAGTGTGTTCATCTTTCTGTCAAATTGCTGATATCTCCTAAATCAGCATGCCACAAATGAATCAGGAATGTTTGTATTTTGAAGACTACCAAAGAAAATGGGGAAACAGCCATAAAACTATGAGTCCTATTTAGAGGGTTTTCTTCTGGATACAGCTAATGAACTGGTCTTTTCTTTGGGAAACCTGTATACAACTGTAACATGCAGACCAGCCACTTCCGCTCTGACTGTCCGTAGCACTTATGGCCCGAATCTGGAGCAATATGGAGGCACCGGGGAACAGCGTTCTTCCGAAGTAGGGGTTTCAACAACGGTCCTGAAAAGAGAAACAACACGAACAAGCATTAGTCGAAGGCCCAGCAAGCCATGCACACGACTTACACAAACGCAAACTAAAACGGCACCGACAAAACACAGCAGCACGCCCCGTTACACAACTCAAATTTAATCCGTGCGCGCTCGCTGGTTTCGGATGCGCGTTACACAACCATTTTGCGTGCATTTGATCAGTTAATCGCGCGTAGTCGCATTCAGCTCGTTATTCCGATCTCATAGTAATCCTCAACCTGAGCGTATAACCACATATCCTACCGTTTTTGTGTACTTGCTAGGAAGTGTTTTACAGATATTTGCTGTGGAGTTTTTTTATTGAGGCCATAAGTTGTCCATTCTGGCTAATGGAGTGGGCGAAGTAGAGTACACATTTTCTTGATGTGGAACTCGTGTTCCGGGGAATGGCTGTCGTTGCATGGGTATCGTAATAAGTGATTTTAAAGATGTCTGCAGTATGCTCACACAAATGGATGATGCCTGTTCACTGTGTGTCAATGTTTTTAACACTGACACATTGCGGGTGTGTTATGTTTACGGTGGGCAACGCACTATGGTCATGTGGATGGATTTACAATAGTCCTTGAACGCAAATGAGGATTATGCTCTCGTTTCATCATCCCCACAAATTGCTTCAGCCAGTGATATTTCATGAGTTGTGCAACAGAAAGTTCTCTCATTTCCTTGTTCCCTATGGTGTTTACACCAAAAGCCGTGTGATGAGGCTTCCTTACGATTGTCAAGCGATATTCGAGGTGTCTTTCCAAAGAAACAAGCAGTACATCTTTTTTTGAGGTGGGCCTTTATATGTAATTGAAGGCTCTCTATGGTCACGGTTGAACCGCACGCGACCCATTAGAGTAATTCGTCAGCTTCTTATTCGATCAAGATAGGCGGCTCCGATCGTGTCGTTGCTTTTCTGTACACTTTATTGCATCGGCATGCAAGCAGTTGTAGGAAGTCTTCTAATTGGCTTCATCCATCATTCACCAGTCCTATATGTGCTCAAAAAACTTCACTATGCACTTGCGAGTCTCATGGGTGATCCGGTTGTTTTCGTACCTTTTAAGAATTTTTTCAAACAACTAGCACGCGTCAAAGTGGGCTAGATGGGAGTAAACCACAATTGCTTTTGTTTTCTTATCTCGTATATATTTGTGACCCAGCTGCACTTTGTCAAACGCTGACAAATTTGCGCCTCCCTCATGTAATGAGATCGCGACCTCAACGTGAGTTAGCACAAGCCTGTATCGTTCATTCAGGAGGGTGAATCTGTCAAACGCATAACCGCCACCTACAATCTCCGAACTACTGAACTCCGAACAGTAAAACTGAATGAGGGAGGCCATCCAATTGGTCGTATGCTCAGCCAATCGCTGCTGAGGCATCAGTCTGAGACGTATTCACTGTGCAAAGACGCACTTTCGTAATATGAAAGACTCAACACTAAGTGGAATTGTGATTAAATAAAAAGCCTTTGTGATTCAAGCACAGTTTGCTAATCCTGTTCGATGTGTAAGTGTGGTCCATCAAAGTTTCGTTGCCTTTCCTGAGCAAGTGAATAGCTAGTTTATCTCCTACAGTGTCACTAATTATGGTGATTAATCCGATGTGATTTGTAAATTTTTCTCTGCTGTCACTGTTGAGTAGTTTTTTCTGTAGATAATCTTCAGACCAGAATAGAACTCCTAATGGTCTAAGTTTATCTGTCGCTATACTGCCACATCCAGCGCCAATGTAAAACATGCTCTCCGCCAAGTACATTGGTTGCAAAAGTAACTTGTAATCGAATATACACACAACTGAGTGCGCAAACCAGTGCGAGTTGTTCTAACCACCAAGACGAGCGCTGGTTACAACCACCCATAGTGAACCTAATTCAAACAAGTGTACATTGGTCATTGCACGCGCGACCTGGTAAACGCGGTCACGTCAGCAATCATTAATGGCAAATATGCCACCACCGGTGTTAGTTTTAAAAACCGATTTTTGTTTCCTCAAGTTCCTTGCTGTCCGTGACTAGCGTATCCACCCAGATTATGTTGTGGGATGTTGAGCTGCCATAACGAAGCAGTACTGATAGACTGGAGCACCGTACGAATATGTTATTGAACGTCCCATTGTGGCAGGACAGCGTGATTCCGATGTGATTCTGACACATTCGAAAGGCAAATCAGTTGTCATTTCTTGTTTAACTTCAAAGAAATGTGTGTGAATTTGTGTCATCGAGTTGTCCCATAGCCCACTTTGATCACAGTTAACAGATCTGTCACTGTGTCCTGGTCTGTGCAGCCTGACGCTGTGAAAAGTGCTCGCAAATGTTAACCATTTAAAGTTTAAACGCGACGATCCAGTCACAATTGCTTTGCAAACAACGGATGCAATGCTCGTCAGTCACTATTGAATCCACCGGAGGCTGTGATTAAGTCTCTGGCATTCTATATCTTTCAAAGGTTTCTCCAGTATTACCGCGTAATTCTTTCTGCTCTGTTCATTAAAGACGTCAACGTTCCCAAATTTTGATGGTTTGCATGAGCCTGAGTACCATTCTCAAGTTGCATTTTCTTCCGCCTTTTCTCATTTTTCCCTTTTGCAGTTCAAAGCCTGTCGAGTACTCTCGGAAGCTGTTGCCTCAACTCACTATCGTCGATCTTTCTGGATGCGGATGGATCACAGATGTACAATTGAAGCCATTACTAAATCCCACTCATCTGACTCAGTTAGATCTGGCCGGCTGCTACCGACTGTTTAGCGGTCCACCTGCTAACTCAGACATTGTTATGCGCATCGACCGGCTGTCAGCGACGTTATGTGAATTTTGTCCGCAACTCACCATATTGGGTCTTCGATCTGTGTTCACGCTACCTCTTGGTGTGGGTGATGCCGGTTGGACGCGAGATGCTTTTCTGCTCAATCGAATTGTGCGGAATTTGCCAAAGCTAGTGGTGTTAGACATCTCTAACAACAAATCAATCACTGACTATCTATCTTTCTGGCTTTCTAGAACCGATTGTACTACCATCCGCTCTTTCATTACAGAGTTTTTAAACCTTACTGTCGGTCGACTGAAGACCATTCACACTCAGAAATTGATCATCCGAGATTGGCCTTTGGATTGTGTGGAAGCTTTGCTAATGGAGGTACACTCGTTGGCTAATCCCACCAGTTCCTCGCTGACTGTCGTCGTTGACAATCGTCTACAACACTTAGTTAGCTGAGCTAGGAGAAGCAATGACCTTGAACACGAAGAACTTTACACCAAACGTTCTGAACGTGTCTGGCTACAATCTGAAGTTTAAAACCCTACATCCGATTCAAAAATGTGTAAATATTAATATTGTTTCTACTGACGTTATCACCTCATTTGGCTTGTCTGCTTACGGGTTTCACATTTTCACGCATGACACCTTAGATCCTAATGAAAGTACAGCTCAACGATTTTACTGGACTTAGCGATCTCGCATGCGAATCAACCGCTAGTCTTTATCTGCACTGTGTTCGATTTATCATCTAGTTGTCATCAGCTTGGGTATTTATGGGACTACACCTGTCTATTTGGCTGGTGATAGAGCCTTTACAAATTCCTGCCCAAATTATCTTGGTTTAATCGGACATGTCCGGGTGAGCACGTCGACTACTGCACACGCGGTCATATAAGAAACTGTGCGCTCACCCTCGGTGCCCTTTGAAACCATAAATGATCAAATGCGTTGGGCGGTTCATGTCGACTGTGGAAAGCGGAGGACATTTTTTCAAGGAAAGGGACCTTTCAACGTCTGTGTGCCAGATTGTCACTTGGGTACGTATGTTTTAGTTATGACTTACTGAGTTCCTGCTCATTGGTCTCCTTTCCTCTTGTTTGTTATCACGCCGGCTCTTCATCACCTAGGTCAACAAAAACGACAACACACTAGTTAGAATGAGCTGGTGGGCCGCAGCCAATACAATACAGACTGCCTTTTTCCAGGAAAGCTATAAAAACAACTACTTGAGAGGCCAACTTCTAGGATTTCGATGAATGAAGCCGTGACAACCACCCTGCCATCCAGGAAAGCATAGCGTGTTGTGCGGGACCGTGTCAGTTTGAACTGTGGGAAATTGATTGGCTGTGTGGTTCGTTTATGAGAAGTGTACCAGGTTGTGTGGGGAACAAACTCAAAACGTGATTGTCCTACCTAGCAGGTGTGAAGTTCATTTCTTTTGATTTCTTTGTCCCGCGCTGCTTCCACGTGGAGTAGCTTGGATTCACACCTACGCCTGCGACTGTATTCACCACATTAATAAGCTGGGCATAACTCGCTGTTAAACCTTAGCTCCAAACATCGACCGTCGCATGTTACCAATAATGATAACGGACATATCACGAGATGTTAACATTTCGTCTACCCTCTTCGGACACGAACGTAGAACATTAGATATATACAAGACATACGGAAAGTAATGACAGTAAAAACGGCCAACGATCGTGTTTACGTCAAAAAGGAATTGTCATCAGTATCAAGATGGGAAAACCGCGTAAGTCAACGGTTTATGCACGCATGGAGCCGGACGGCAAGTACTGGTTGGAATCACTTCGGAGAATGCCAGCAACTTAGGATTCCGGCTGCGCAATGTCACGTTTCTTACACACGGCAGTCTTGACCGGCGTTTTCTGGCCATGCAGATAGGCGGACGTCGTAAAATGCAAATCTTTCTGAATCTACTTTTCAAAGGCGACTGTATCACAACCGACGTAAGTCGGAAATTACAGTCTGCTCTCTCTCGTACATACCCTACGGCTAAATGGCGGTTACTACTCACAACTAAGAGTGTTGTTTGCTCATATTCGTGATCTACCGGAATGTTCTCTGTCACGCTATTTATCATTTTATTTGCACTTGCGGTGAAGTCTACATCGACAGAACAGATCGGTGCCTATGATAAGGAATGACTGAACGTATGCCTGAGTGGTTGGTGTGCAGGATGATAAACAGGCAATGGCAACATAACGAGTGAACTAAGATCCTATCTCACCCGTTGCGAAACGGGTCGTGTTGTTGACCCCGCCAACTCATTCCACGTATTATTGCGCAACCGGAATCCTAAGTTGCTGACATTCTCCGAAGCAATTCCAACCAGTACTTGCCGTCTGGCTCCATGTGTGCATAAACCGTTGACTCATGCGGTTTTCCACCCTGATACTGATGACAATTCCTTTTTCATTTAAATCCGATCGTTAGCCGTTTTTACTGTTGTTGCTTTCCATGTGTCTTATATTTCTAGCGCTTTATGTTCGTAACTGAAGAGAGTAAACGAAACGTTAACATCTCGAGATATATTTCTTCTGTCCTTACGTGTTAAGTAGTTCTGATGACGCAGGCAGCCCAGTAGATCTGGTCGCATTGGTTTGTGTTGGCAGTTCTGCTCCATCAGGCCTTGTTTTGTCTGTCTAGTGTTTTAAAACTAAGGGGAATTTGGTTGTGAAGACCGCATCTGTAGATATGAGCATCACTTTTGTCGTCCCTATCTACACCAGCGAATGGATCATGATTGGATCCTGTCTGTTGAATTGATATAGTGCATCTTAATTAGAAGCAACTGAGCAACACTTATGGCGAAGAGCAAAGTCTCTTGCCTGACTTCCAGTCCGTTGCTTTTACTGTAAATTTTATCGATTGCATTGATTCCACGCACCGCGTAACATCCATTTATCATTATCAGATCCTAAAAAGTTCATTATTGGCATCAATAGTGACTTTTATTATAGATGATTGTATGGAAAGGCTGGGATGTTCCACTTCATTGAAGCCCACAGGTAGTTCTGAGCAGGCTTTCTCTTTTCTGGGTGGTTGTAAGCTTCCAATCATTTTTAACCGTCCATTGCTTACATATGTTCATTTTTCACTATTGATTGTAACCCATCCATTACTTAACTCAGTCGTACTTAGATCTTGGAGACTTCTTTTTACATTTTCGGTTAAATTTTCTAAATCTGCAATTGGTGAACTGATTTTGCAATGTTCAGAGGTTTGCAGTGGTGTGCGAGTTAAACCAGTTAGCCTTTATGTGTTAGGTGCACCCGCTTTCATGAAGCGTCTGATAATTCTGTTCGGTCTCCGTGATCTTCTCTGTAATCTATCATCTGGATTAACTGCGAAGGATTACTGACTTCTCTGGAACCTTCCACAGAGGCTACTCTAAGTACAGCACCGTTAAAAAAATGATTATCGAACACGGAAACGACTTTTAACAAAGGCCTGTTGCAGGGAAGTATGACGGATGAACCGGCAGACACTTCCATCAGTTTGTTGGTTTGAAGTATTTCATAAAACGATCTCAAAGGGACATAACTGCAAATTCTTGTTGACAGTGCATCCCGCTTATTTTCTGCAATAAAACTGCATTTATATTTTTCATGTACATATATTTTGTCCTTTAGATTAAATTTTCACCGAGCAATTTTTTAAGATGTGACAAACATCAATCTTGAAAGGTTTGTGCTTTATCAGAATGATGTTTGTTATTTGGTTCTACCAAGCGTGTTCACGTTGATTATTACAATGATTGAATTGTTGGCATGATCAGTTTAGTATTATTGATATTGTGGTGATTTGCTTGGTTTCTTTATCGAGAGCATAGTTTATTTACCATCGTCACCAAATCCGTCACCAAATCATTCGCACCCATGTTTTCACAAGGGGTATTGTTCTTTTAGAACATTCTTATGGCATCCACCACCGGTTTTCCAATTACATACAATATGCTGACTATCTCTCCAGATGCCCCTACTGTACACAGACTGGAAATTTTGTTCAACCTTTAATTTAACCAATACTGGCAAGTCGGACTACTCTGTGTCAGGAGGCAAACTCACCAAAACAATCTAGTCAGATCATCGGTGACGGCTGAGGAAACCAGTCATCATTTCAAACCATGCAGGGCCGTGGTGACGGCTGACGAAATAAGACAGCAACAAAGCACTGGGGGACACGTCGAACCGACATGCAGGATACGTGCAAGTGAGTGGGGGTGTCACGCCACCCGGAGAAACTAACGCCTATGGATTCGGTCTTACTTGGCCACTTGGAAGCGAAGTGGCTTAGACAAGTAGACAGTGACTCATCACCATTTCATGATATATATTCACAGGCATTTCGTTCATTTGGTCGAACTGGTTTTTGGCAATACAACGTGTTTACCGTAACCGTGTCTTTCTTGTCTCCGCACAAGTTAGCCTAGGGGAAGCCGCATAGCAGGAACCCAGGTCTAGCAGCCAAGCAGTATTAGAACGTTTGGCAAGGGAAAGGCGCGTTACATCACTCTGATTACTGATAGGAGTAAATATTTTCATTATTTTGTCGACAGTTAGGTGAAGAATAGAATGTAATTATGAAACTTGGTTTCCCGGGAATGCACACCAGTCGCAAAGAGCTTTTAATTAACGCCCCTCTCCCCGATGGTATTTTGTGCCCTAATGACATTTCTGTGCCTCGTACACTTTGCTGAGTAGTTTTCCTTGAGTTGCATTTTGATCTTCTTGATATACAAAAGATGAAGTAGTTGGTATGTTGGCCAGAGTTTGATGAAGACATTGCTCAAACGACATGTGATAATCTCGATTGTACACATAACATTTGTCCCAACTCATCTCAATAGGTTCCACAATTGACCTCATTTGAAGTTCGATGGGGCGGATTATTGCGGTCCATCTCTCGAAAATACCTTCGTCAGGAGGCTCGAGCAGGCGTCATGAAACATCCACGCTAACACACACGCATACGGTCATGAGGGTCTCCTGGAATAAATACCTCGCGGTTTTGTTCTTGTGTGTCCGTTACACGAAAGGGATACATACGCGAAACAATCTGCTTGGCGTAGGAAGTATCATATCGAAGTGCCTCTGTGGTCGACAAGATGTAATTAACAGGAAGACGCGGCGGTTGGCCGTACAGGGATTCGGCGCCGGAAACGTCAGGATCGGTCTTGAAAGCCGCGCGGATGCTAGGCAAAACCGCTGGCAGGGCTTCTGTCCAACGAACTGCACCAAAGGTAGCGGGCACTGCTCCTAATGGTCGATGAGGACGTTCCACCTTACTGTTCGCAGCCAGGTGGTACGCTTTGGTACGTGTACGACGGCACCCAGGCGTGTACAACGAACTGGGGGTCGCGGTCTGTTGTAACCGTGGTCGTGCAACCGTGAGATGCTACCCAGCGCTGAACGAATGTGCGCGTTACGGTCTCCAAGCGCAATTCGGATAAGGCGATGACCTCTGAACATCGCTTCAAACGATCTACCATCTTCAAGATATAGGTCATGCCATTGGAAGGTGGCAAGGGAGCAATAATATCGATTTAGATATGTGCGAAGCAGAATGTAGTTGGAGAGTATCGGTCAATCGGTGAACCTTAGCTTGTTGACAGGCTAAGCATGACCGTGCCCACTTGCGAAGATCCTTTCGCGTACCGGACCAGACATACCTATTGGAACAAGTTTGGTCGTTGAAGGCACAGCTGGATGAGGGTGTCCAGCTGAAGTGTTGCATAAAATCGCTCTAGGCGCTGTTGGTAGCGGGAGGTCCGTGAGGAACAATGACGAACGCTGGCAAGAAACGCAGAGATCAGTTTTCGTGCGTTGTGCGTCGGCCATATCTGACAGTCAATGACGTCGTGGCCAACAAGTGCTGATACACGTGACAGAGCATCAATCACCACATTGTCACTGCCAGACAGGTGGTAGGTCTGTCGAAAATTGTGAGGTGAAATCCAGGAGGCTCACTTCGCTGGGTGAGTGGCATTTGGACCAACGGTTTGTGATTGCTGAAAATCACAAAATGACGACCTTCGGGGGCATGTCGAAAGTGACGAACGGCCGAGTAGACTCCTATTAGCTCACGACCGAACATGCTGTACGTAGTTTCGGAGGATAATAAGCGTCTGGGGAAATGTGAAAGGCGGTCTCCAGATTCCACCGACGAACTGCTGGAGTACGGCACCAACAGCTGTGTCGCACGCGTCCACGGCCATACTGTTGGTGGCGTTGGAGGGGAAACGGTGCAGCAACACTGCAGGGACTTACGCGTCTTTAGTGCGATCGAAGGAGTTGGAAGCTGTTTTTGACAACTCAGCGTTTTTCGTTGGGACGGTCACGGAGTAGGTCGGTCAAGGATCCAATGCGTTGCGCGCAATACGGGATAAATCAATGATAATAGCTAATCATGCTGTTGAAACTACGGACAACAGCCACCGTTGTAGGGCGGGAAAAGTCACGAATCGCTTGCACCCTGTCGATCAGCGGCCGAATACCGTGTTGATCGACACAATGCCCAAAGAACTCGACTGCTGATCATCAGAGCTAAGCCGGAAAGTTTGTTTTTAAGACCAGGTAGCATACATGCAGATTCATAATTTCTGAATACTGTTATAATTGAGAAGAAACGCGTAGAAAGCAAGCTTGTTTTCAGTGCTTCATCATCAGGCTAAATACAACACATTTATATGGGTTCTGCGGGGGCAGTTCGTCAGTGGGGTGAAGGATCCTAATCAGTAAGGTTCAGTTAGTCAAACTCGTAGAATCTAGGTATGTAGCGCCAGTAACTTGGGTTGTAAACGTTTTCAGATAATCGATACACCTACGTAACAGATCGATCTGGGCTATCAGTACAGGACCACAGAAGGTTCACTGTCTTGACCAGGCGTTTTTGTGAGCATAACGGAGGTGAGTGTGAGCAGATTGCGATGGCCAGTAAACAACCTTTGACTCGCTCTGATTGTACTCCACCGATTCGATAGATAGGCTTGAAAAGATCGACCGGGTTAATCAGATGATTCAATTCCACCAAGTGCGCAGCGACCGCTGATGAGCAAACCATCGATCCTCGAGCTGACCAAGCCGGGTGATGCCCCTGCATGCGTTCAGATAGTCGCCTTGTTGTGCAACCTATGTAGCTTGTTCCACGGGAAGAAACGGAACGGTAAACACAAAAAGAGAGCATGTACAGGCCAGCTGGGGAAGCAAAACTGGTGTGAATGTAAACCGAACACGTGATTGAGCCGCGAAATAGGTTTTGTTAGGCGATACGTCAAGTTTTCTGGTTATATTTTCAGCATTACTATCATCTTTGAAAGACAACGTAATATAGACAGGTTTTTCTCTACAGTTTGCGGCATGTCTGCCATTGTGCTAATTCTCATGTGCTTACAAATAAACTGTTTCGGGTAGTCATTTTCAAGGAGTCCGTTAAACATAAACTGTTTTTCTCCTTCTGTGGTGTCATCTGAGCAGATTTTCACGGTCCTTCCTAGCAAACACCAAGCCACGTTCTTCTTTTGTCTCAAAAGTACGGAGCTATTAAAATTTGTATACTGTAATGTCCAGCTTGTTTGACCAGTTTGCTTCACGATATACTTTACATTGTATTGTGCCATCCTCATGACGTGACATGAACACGTCTAAGAACGCTATACCTACTGGTGAGACGGGCTCCAGAGTGAAGCGGCTATTCTTATGGGCACAGTTGAAGTGCATCAGTGTTTCATTGAGACATTTAGATTTGTCCGTCATGCAGATAATTCCACCTACATAACGTTTATAAAGAGCCAATGACTATGTGACCTGCTAGTGAAGTACTATCAAGCTTTGCCATGAAAATATCGGCTAGTACAGGGCCTAACGGTGATCCCATTGCTACTCCGTCCTTTTGGCGATATAACTTACCCGAGAACTTGAACTGAACGTCGTGAGTGCAGCGATACAAAAGCTGTTTTAGTTCATCTACTGGTATCTCCATCTTCTCCATTGCTCTCCATATACCACCCGAGAAACTCGACTGTCTCACCTAGTGGGACATTTGTGAAGGGAGACGTTACGTCAAGCGAGAATAAACGCATTCCCTTTACATCCAGTTGCTTTACCGTTTCAACAAATTCAAAGGAATCTCTAAGACTATGAATCGCATTTTTATTCCTGACCGGCTCTAACAATTCGGATAACAATTTTGCCGCTGCATGATACGGCGAATTACACATGTTTAAAATCGACCGTAGCGTACTATAGTTCTTTTCTTCGGGATGATTTCGACTGATGTCAGAACCTGGAATCAGGCCTGCACTAGATCGTCTTTAATAAGTATCTGCCCAACGGCTGTTTCCGGTCAAGTCACAAATGTGTGTAATTGAATATCTGCTTGTGGCGGTTGCACAGTTTAAGGCCCGATAGTTGCTGCACGGATGTCAGTTTTTATTCGGCTGTTTGGATAGAATGTCCTTTACCGACACTCGAGGATTTTTTGTCGGATAGATAACGCCGAACTGGAACTTGTATTCAGATTCTGTTCAAAGGATTTGCAGTGCAGAGGGCGCTTAACAACGGGGACGATCGGGCACTGCTGAATTTCGCGAGGCAAAATGATGTGCACCGTCGGCTGTTATGGCTGGCAGTTTGATATCAGGTTGAACCAGCCGCGGGAATTCGGATAGGAGCGTCTCGTGTGGCTTCTAGAAGAGGGGTAGGATGACACTTGGCTAATCATAGACATGGGTAATGGCTCGCCTTAAGCACCAAGTTTCGTCGATGTACTGATCCTATGTAGTAGGCGGGCTTTAACCAGCAAGTCGAAATTTCTAAAGAAATCCATGCAAATATTGGAGGAGGAAATATAAACTGAGAAGTATTCAGCAAAGATTGTGACGAAGTCCAGAGGTTGCACTCAAAACCGAACTTATCACTCGCGATTTGAACTGTTGTGTCGGATACCAGTCACTGTTCTGCTTCTGAAAGTGAAATGACCATAGCTTTTGCTTGCATACTGATTAGAAAATTCATTGCAGAAGTCAAATTTTTCACCGTCAGAAACTGACTATTTCATGTCTGGTTGATGACTGTCATTGTAGACTAGTTCATGCATTAATTCCCCCAAAGACCATGTGGTACTTCACACTGTTCATCATTTTCGCCATATATCTCATTGGTTTAACGAAAACCGTTGGTTCATATTCGTATGGTCGAGGATGATTCGCTCATGAGTGTCGAACTGTGACTTGGAATGCTGAGGCGAAGTTCAAACAGTTCACATTGTGTTAGCGTTATATCGGTTTGACTCGCAAGGTGTTTGTCAAGTTTCTTGCACAAGAATGGTAGTTAGGCGTTCTACGTAACTAAAAATCTGCGCAACTTCGTGGTGATTAACCGTCTGCCCGATTAAGGCTGAAGGTGCGGCGTATCAAAATTGGCCACTGATTTACTCGGTTGCTGCAGCTAGACCACATAGCGGCCGTGACGGCAAAATGGATAATGGTTCTTGCTCATGTTCAAAATGTCGTTGCATCTACAACTGTTGCAGGAGATACTGCAGCAAGTGGGGCTAGCTCTCTGTCTAGCGCATGTCTCGAAAAAGGACTGGTGACTTCTTACCGCCCAATTACAAATTATCGAACAGTTGTTCCGGGCGTTTGCTCGGATGGTCATGTTTCTTTAGGAATGGTCACTTCCGTGGACTTGTAGATCTTTATTGACTGGTCTAGTAAGACACCAGTAAGAAGGGTTAGTAAGTCGCGAGGAAGGCACAGTGAAAACTGAAAACTTATCCCGAAAGTTTGTGATATGTCGGTTACTAAACTCAATTTCTAATGTAGCGAATCATATCTCTGGGCTAAGATCTCCAAAAGCTGGAATTGATAGTGCGATCAAATTATACCAGTAGTCGATGAAGACGGATTAGCTACTTGGGAACAAGCGTCCGAAAGGTGAGTCGACATAAGTCTTTGGAATAGGTTCAGAGGAAAAAGTGCACCACACGCAACTCCAACTGGCAGGCTGTATCACAATGTGCTGCAATGTGGTCGGCGTCGTTTCGGCTGCAGGTTGTGCAACACGTGTGCATTTCCTACTGGGTGTTTGAAGCGTGTTCGTTTGGTCGCCTTTTAAATGTTGCCGCTGGAACCCCAGTTTCGGAAAACCACTGTCTTCTGATTTTTGCACCTCGCACAGAGTAGGTTCGAATGACCGAAGCCAGAATGCCCTGGTTGCTTGTAACTCACACAGTCCTTTCCAGAGAGGCATACAGTTTCGAATAGAAGAATGGGAAAAATAATTAACAATAAAGCGAAAAAAGAAAGTAGGGAGCAGGATCACCAAAGTTTTACCACATGCACAATGGTCACCTCAGTACTACAACACTGTGCACAAAACATCAGTTCATCTAGAAATGTCAAGCGGCAGCAAAGGGTAGGTAGAATTGGTGGTCTCATCATATAGATGCCAATCAGTCAAGGAAGTCGCAACACTTGTCAACAATAACGATGGTAAATAAGCACCCAGAAGTGTACATGAAAGAAACCGTGTTCGTGTTGATCAGTTGCAAGGACTTGCGGAAGAATATCATGAGATACCAAAGGGGAAATGTCAAAAAGTAGATTCTGACTGCGAGTCCGCCGTGTTGTACTTTTTGTTGAATTTGTTGAAAATGCTGTGACCGGTTTCAGTACTGGCGATTTTTTGTAAAGGGTGGCCGTATATTTCCATTACCTTCCTCAGATAATCAGCAATACTCATCCTTATACACACACGAGACTGTGCCGCGTTTTTTATTGTTGTTGCCCACTCTGGGCCATTTAAATTTCTGCACCCAAAAATTAGAAACCTTTTCTTCTTGAATCACGTGTAATTTCCACTCTTCTTCAATCCACTAACAGTTATTTTGATCCAGTCAAATGTTGACCGATTGTGTAAGGAAACCCAATTCCGTTCTGTCGTCCTGTAATAACAGTTAGTGCGTAGTTGCTTAGTCCGTTGTACTGGCACGTCGGGATCACAGCTCAGTTGTTCTCCTTGAGAGGCATCCTGAGTGGTCAGTGGTCGTAGGTCAAGCGTATACCTACTTGGTTACTGCTGCAAATGAGGATCCGTTTTTGGGAGAGTGATAGGGACGCTGGCGACCTCACCGCAGAAGGCGGAAAGTGCCATAAAATTGATGGTCTTTCCTTGCATTCAGCTTCACTGTTCTCTGATGACTGCTTTTAGTGCGATGTTCGATGATCTTTTGTAAGGGGAAATAAAATTAAAGACAAAGAGTTAGAATAAAAACATATCACCTGTACTCGAAAAGACGTCGTAACGAGGTGAAAGTTGACCCCACCCCGACACTGCAAACGTGATTTGATGTTGCATTACTGGATAAATTCAGACATCCTGTCCAACCAAGGACCTGTGTGACATCCTCTTCATTCCAAATTTTCTCAACCCATTAGAGTATGATCAGACCTTCGAATTATGAAGCAAGTTCTCTGAAAAGTGATTTGAACTTTTTGATAGATAACTGGAAAATTTGTTGGTTTTCGCCAAACGTTTTAAAACTAACAAGCCAAATAAGTCAGTCGATGAGTGCTACTTCTATACGACTTAGAACTGCCCAATAAAACTTCAGCAAACCAACATTGTGTTGTCCTTTTCAGCACTCTAGCACAAATGGAAGCATGGTTAGTAGACGACAGCTGGCAACTTCTAGCCGCGGGCCACCTTTATAGGAGGACTTAACTGTCAAATTTTCCAACAGGGGGGATAGAGGAACTGGGTGTTAAAAATAGTGTGTGGAGGTTTTGTATACGCGTCAAGGCCGCCTGTGTGCCCCACACTCGTGCCAAGGCTCCAAGAGTGTTCTGATTGGTCGCGGCTTCAACGGCCAACGGCTCGCTCATCCATGTAGTTTAAAATGACCCGATTGCTTGTAAATGCGACAATACACGATGCGCTTCTGCTGAGTGACTTGTTCTCCCTAGCGTTGTTATTGTCCGTAAGGCATGTAGTGCATGGGGATCGGATACAGATACAACAGGAGGTCATGCAAAAAGAAATGAATATCTTTTCCCCCGTGATTGAGAGCAGTAGGGTGAATAGTTTAGTATACCCGTTGAGAGGAGGAACGAAAATTTACCAGTAGCCAATAGCGTTTTTTACGAAGACCGCGTAAATCACCTTATCCGCAAAGTGAGGGAGAAAAAACAGCGACTAGGTGTAGGCCAAAAACATGCGATGCATGTTCTGTCAGTTTTCGTTTCACTCTACACTACCCCCCACTACTTTAGGCAGTGTCCTTGATGCTACATCCCGGCCCCCTTCTGGTGGAACCGCAACTTCTGATCCTAACTCTGGGACCATGATTGCATCTGGTTGTGGGCGGTTGTCGCCGATATCCGTGAACAGATTCATGCAGTCGTAATGAACGACCACAGGTGGACTAGTCAAGGATTCCGCACCTTTTACTAAATAAGTAAAGTCAGATAATACGCGCTCTATGACATTGTCCCGACGATTCTGTAGGGACGCCCGGATGCACAGTGTCTTTTTGTAACATCGATTTATTCCTTGGTCTCAATGGGACCCTGAGCATCTTTTTCCATGATACTCGTTCCGATGTCGGTAGGTATTCTGCAATTGCTTTCTCGCCAATTGATACGGCAAGCGTACTGCGTTGACCAACTTACAAACATATTCGCCGTGGGCTGCATTCAGCTAGCAAACGCCAGGTAGGTACCAGACGGCAGTCGAGAAGCGTAGTATGGTCAACCAACTTTATCAGGGCAGTTGACCGATTACTGGATCGTTCCGTAGCGTTTCTAGTTCATATTGAGTCAAGAGATTCAGTAATGGCTTTCTCAAATATCAAATGGCAGTGAAGCTAATTTATCTCCGTAATTCAGTATAAACTGGATAAGTGCAAGATAATATTAAGTTTCGCGTCTCGATTATTAAAAGTCCTTAAAAGTGAACTGACACCGTGTCCGTGAAATGAAATGGGCAACCAGGCGTCGATCAGTAACTGGGGGAGGTATGACAAAATTGTGTCTATATAAACAGATAGACAAGTACGGAAGGAAGCAATATGGCTGCTTACGGACTGAAGAGTGGTATGCATAATAGATTACTGAGACACAAGTATAATCGAGGATGTTTAATTTCGGCCCCTGCGTGAGTAGCAGTAAGGAAAATAAAACAGCTGGACTAAGAATAAAGATTACTAATGCGGCTTATTTAAAGAAAATGATAGCAACAAATCCGACGATAGTCAAACCAAATAAATCAATTTTAATGACATTCCAACATACCTCTTGGTGACATTAACTTCGACTTCCCCCAAATCCTGAAGTGTCTGCGATGCGAGAGAGTACCTGCTCCCATTAGCTTGTGAATATAAATCCATTATAAACACTAACATCAGAGGTATTGCGTCAAGATGGATAGTGCAACTTCGCGAGTGATAGCACACTGAGCTATAATCCGTAGAATAACAATGTTTCAGCTATTGCAGTTAGGTACGCCACACAACCAGTTCGATTCTCGTTTAAATTCTGAAAATTGGCCTAAGTTTTCGTTGGTACTCGTCCTGTTTGGCAGTTAGTGTCCGGTTGCGCTGGAAGCTCCACCACGTCCACTGCTCTAGCGCGTTAACTTGTTACACTGAAGTCTGCTTATTGTACGGCGTGTAAACCATTAAGTAAAGCTCCCATACAGACCCAGCGTCTTTTGGTCACGACTTTTGAATCGTGTGTGTTAGAAACTTTGGGCGTAGAAACCGAAGAACAAGCTACTGGCTTCGTACCAAACTTAAAATCAACTAGAATACGGTAATGATTCAACGGACAACAAAATATCAATAGGGAATGCCTCGTCATCTGCAAGAGTCGTAGGGATTAGTCGCAGAAAACAAAAGTGATCACTGGAAGAAATTTATGTTCAACAACCTAGTGTGTTGTTTAGGGAAGAGTAGTGATCAGTGTAACTAACGAGCAAACTTTGGGCACTGCGTAGACAAATGGCCAACCCCGAATTCGAAACAAGTTTTGATCAAAGATTCTACAGTCCTATTTGGTGAGCAACAACGTGTGCAAAGCAATCAACTGTAAAATATGCCATAAATACAAAACTTGACTGCTTAAAGTTAAATAAAAATTACACAACGAACATACGGAGTTGCTTCCCATGTCTCTCTGATAATTCAAGCAGAACAGAAGAGTTTCTTCCCCAGCGTGACACGCCAAATAAAGCAAATAAGTCAACTATTGGCTTCCAAATTTACGATTCAGTAGGTATGAGTGAGTGGGTACGGTTGCGTTAAGAAATTAGGACGGAGTCAACCAAAATGAACCCGAGCAGGAGATTTATAGATTAGAAACATCCAGGAAGAATGTTCCAACAGCCTCGGCACCGCGTAACACACTACTCACGAAAGTTCTTCCTGAATATCAGCTTCGCATGTTTAACATCAGTGCTGTCTAGCTCACCTACTGTTAAGCTCCTTGTAAATATCTACAACACTTTTCCAGACTAAATTTAGTAAAGATGGCTGCTGTGCACCAGGCGCACCCCTGAGAACGAAAGTCGTTCTCCATGCCACACGCCTTAGTCTCTTGGTCGACCGACGTCAAATATGTCGAGGGTGAAAGCCATCCTTGATGACTACCACCATGCACTCCCAACGGGACCGAAACGCATGGCAGCCGCTTTGAGAATCAACGTTCGATGGCTCACCTCACAGCGGCGATAAACAAACTGTGTGAGGTGCGCAGTGTCTGACATCGCTTCCTTTACCGACCCTTTCATTCAAAATACTGTTCAAAAGACATTGGCGACGCACATCATGGTTCAAGATCCCCACTTTGGTCTCAACACAAACAGTACCGATTAATCCAGCCCAGCAGACAAAATATTGCACAACCAAGTCGATGAGCCAATAGTTTCTCGAAGTTGCATCGGCTGTCAACAGCACCACGTTGACTATGTAACAGTTCCGATTTTTATTTAACCACTTTATTCGAGCTTGAAAGGTGAGAAGACAGTCCTTGGTCCCTCTCCAAAATGCCGATGCCATGTAATTGGCCTGTTTCCATTGTGAAATGTATCTTTTGGTTAGGGTTTCCTCAATTTCCAGTCAAGTGATGTATTAAGAGGTGACAAGGAGGCAGAAACAGTATTGTCAGACATCAACGGTAAAATCGGGAGACCGTTGAGAACTCGTCCTAATTCAACCAGCATTATCGGCAGAATGTTACCGTCGGGTGTTTGCTGTACAAAAGTTGCGTGTATAGCTTGTCAACTAAACCTTAGCAGTTGCTCCAGGACTTCACCTCTGTGACATATGGTGAATCGAAATGCCACGTGACATTTCTTCGTAGTGGCCCATCATTCTAGTCCAGCGTCCCACTTTTAAGCCAAGCTATTTGTTATCATCCACAATGTTTGAGCCGTTGTTGGAATAAATATCTGTCCATTTTTTCATTCGTTTGATGATCCTAATCAGTAGCACAAGGAAAGAATCAGTGTTCATGCAACGCATGATATCTTGATGAACTGCCCTAAATGTTAGGCAAGTAAATACACAGCCATATCCCTTCAATTGATCGACCCCTTTTTACTCCGGACGGGCCAAATTAATCCGAACTGACGTGTGAGAAGGAATGTCACCAAGGTTGTGGTACCACAGAAGGAATTGGAGCCATCAGCTGTCTGCCAGCTATCAAACTCTGGCGTTGGCAAAAACACATGACGATTTCAACTGCTGCGGCACTGTGTAGAATTCGAAATCATCGACATGTTGGAGCCAGCATACTGGTGTTGTGAATCCAAAAGGCGGACGACACAAAGGTTGCTTTATTGGAGAAACCAACACACTACTTAAGCGTCTGAACACGACTAGAAACGGAAACACTCATTCGCACACCATACTCTTCTGAGGATACTCCAATCGCTCTAGACACCACGTATCAGTTCCGTCGTGTAGCGAAAGCCATTATATGTCATTCTGTCCTCCAACGATCCAGCCCGTATCTCTGCCGTATTTATCAGGCGATTATCTCGATCCGCGATCATCTCGAACCGCTGCTACTGAATAGTGGTGTGAGTAGTATGGTGCGACCGTATCTCCTCACTACACT
>QNGE01000280.1:159614-252661 GCA_008508345.1 Paragonimus westermani | reverse complement strand
GCGAAAGCCATTATATGTCATTCTGCCCTCCAATGATCTATCCCGTATCTCTGCCGTATTTATCACGCGATCATCTCGATCCCCGCTGCTACTGAATAGTGGTGTGAGTAGTATGGTGCGACCGTATCTCCTAACTAGGCTAAGGCTCTCAACGGCTTGGGTTACTCAAAAAGCTTGCGGCAAATTGGTAGTAATTTGTTAGATTCGCCCACAACATTCATTTGCAATGCGGCCTTTTTTCAACTCCACGCCAGATTTAGTGGGTTTAGATGCACCGGCTCACAAACTTAGCGGTTGCCTAAGGAATTCCAGTTCATGTAGACACTTTTGTACAGACTTCTCACACCGCGTGACGCTTTAACCGCGGGATTGTCACATGATCGTACATATCGCCACTGCAGTGGGGCACAAACACCAAGGATGTATGATTATTTTTAACGAACTTGACGAAACGTGTAATCGTACCGTTGACGTAAAGCAACATGATCAGTGAATCTATCCCAAAGTTCACGTCCTCGAAACAAGCATTCAGGCACCAGTGTCATTTGGAACACACCAGCGCAAAGTGCAGCTGTAGTCAGATCGATTCGAGAAATGGAAAGTGATTTGAGAGATGCTACTCAAGCTTTCGTAAACAGCCGTACATAAAAGCGCTCGCCATTGTCATCTTGGAAGCAAACGTAGGTAACTGTATCACATCCCACTTCGGATGCATCACAAATTACATGCAACTCAAAGCCAGTTTGCAAACTCATTGTGCCTTAAACATCTAGAAATCTGTACTTCACCAAGTTCTTGTGAATGTTTTACACAGTCGTGCCACTTTGAGTGTGTTTCTGTGTTCAGTGGGTCATTCTACTCCAGCCTTTTGCGGCACGGCTCTTGCAATGAAACCCTTCCTTGTAATGGTCATGGAGCTGTGAGTCTGACTGCGTCGAAGATACCGATGACGGCAGACAGAATATTCTCCCTTTGTGGGCAGTTTCTTGGACAGTTTTGGGTTTATAATAAATTATTTCACTTCGGCGTCCCAGTTGACATTCAACTAATATTCGGATGACAAACTATTGCTACTTCTGTTGTGCTGCCAGTGAGCTTGGAATCGGCGGGCATATCGAGAACTTTGCGGCTACTCGACAAACATCTGGTAAACCAAATTCCTACTTTAGGCAGCAATGACGTTGAACTACGGACAAAGGTGATTGCCAAGGTTGCATCTGGTAAGGAGGATAGAGAGTCATAAACGTAAAATCACGTACGAACGGCTTGATGCACGCTTTCATATGCTCGGATGCCAGCTGATACTCAATGTGTTCACGTATACGTATACGCTGAAACACTCACGCACTGATGATGTCATCTTGCTTGGTGATGAAACGTTTGCAACCTAAATGCCAAACTCGGAGAACATATCAATTCCAAAACCATCAACCCGAGCTACGAACAACACCGCCACTGTTCCCATCCATCAGAGACGAGAAGACTTCTGGTGGCTAAGCGGCGATTACTACGCGTTGAACTACTCATTCAGTGACACACACCCATGATTCAGTTACCAAACTATGCGACGTGTAGTGGAACAAAGAGTTGGGGGCAACAGTACCTCAAGGCAAATACAAGACCGCGTGTGAGCAGAAGGCGAAACGCACGAGGACGAAGTGTGTATTGATTCAAACAATAGACAAGTAGTTAATATGTACAATGAACATAACCGGTATGAAGAATGGTATGTAACAAGGGATCGAAATGGTAACAGACCCTACATAACTCCTCCCTAGAGCGTGAGCGAAAAGAAGACGCTCGATAATTGGAGAATCACACAGTGAATCAACGATGATAATCGCTATAGACTGTCGGTCATCTAACGGTTCGGCCAGAACGAGTGTGTGGTTTGCATGTCTTGGGTTGGGAGGCCGGAAAACGGGTATGGTCACTAGTGTCAAACATGGGTTGGGTAGATTGAGAAAGGTTTTGTGAGTCGGTAGACGGATCTAGGATACACTGGCTGAAACCATCGGTATTTTTTTATGTCTGGCGGACGAAACGGGGACGTTGAATTCCGGTCGACGTGAGCAACTTTTCTGTCAATGCTCACAGAGTGACGTGTCCCGTTCTCGTCAATGACAAAATACTTGTCTTTACGATCAAGCACTCTGAAAGAACCATCATACGGTGGCTGTAGGGGTGTTTTAGGTGAACCAACACGGATGAAAACAAAAGGACAAGTGCGCAGATCACGATGAATTTGTTCTTGGTGCAGCTTTCTCCGTGGGGTGAAGGTTGAGTATGCCGCATGTGATTCTGAAGACTCGTGACGTAACTCGTTTCGGGACTCAGATGTACCAGGGACTTAGAGGGAAACTATCCAGGGATACGCAATGTACAACCGTACACGAGTTCTGCTGGGGTGCACCCAACATCTTCCTTGACAGTAGTTCGCAGGCCGAGGAGACTAAGAGTTAAGCGATCAGACCGTTTGTCACCAGCCGATGTTGCCATTAAAAATGATTTTAGTTGACGGTGAAACCTTGAGACCATACCGTTTGACGACGGATGATACGCAGTGGTCGTTATATGTTCGCAACCAAGAGCACGATTCAAATCACGAAAAAGAGCTGGAGTAAACTGAGATCCACAGTCAGTGGTGATAGTGGCCGGAACGCCAAAATTCGAAGTCCACGAATTGACTGAACTGCGTGCAATAGTTTCCGTTGACGTATTGTTCAAAGGGACGGCAATGGACCATTTGGTGAATTGATCCACGCAGGTTAAAAGATGTGTATAACCGTTGGAAGGAGGAAGGGGACCAACGATATCAAGGTGGACGTGTTTAAAGCGTCCATCGAATAGGGCAAAGGTTCCCGGAGTAGTGATGGTGTGACGATAAACTTTACTACGTTGGCATTCCAGGCACTGTTTGGCCCAGTTACGGACATCCTTATGAATGCCGGGCCGAATGTAACGGTCGGTGACTAGCTTCGTATGTTTGGATGCGACAAAGAATGGAGGCGGCTAAAAACATCAAACCAGTGTGTGACAGGAACAAACGACCGCGATATACCCGTAGACATATCACACGTGAGTGAATATTCTGACTGGGCTAAAGGAATAACACGCAGTTTTAGAGAGGGTTTGGCACGAAGTTGGCGAGATTCTGGGTCATTAACCTGGGATTTCGCGAGGGAGAGAAAATCGATGACGCTTGCGGATATTTGACTAACATCCGGACGAAATGAGGCGTCGGCGACAAAATTACCAGAGCCGTCTATAAAACGGATGTCAGTGGTGAACTGAGAGATAAAGTCCAGGTGTCTTGTTTCTCTCGGAGAGTACCGATCTGGAGGGGAACGGAAGGCCAACACAAGGGGTTTGTGATCAGTGAAGACAATGGAGTTGCGACCCTCTAGAAGATGTCAAAAGTGTTTAATGGCAAAGTAAATAGCCAGTAACTCGCGACCGAAGGTACTGTAGTGCGTTTGCGCTGGTTGGAGTTTTCGGGAGAAAAAGGACAAGGGCTGGATCTCATCATTCACGTTTTGTTGTAGAACAGCGCCAACAGCCGATTGAGATGCGTCGGTCTTCAGAATCAGCGGCCAGCGTTCATCTTTTCTTAAATGCATTAATGTGGTTGCTTTGGACAAAACTTCTTTGGCTGAAAGAAACGCACTATTAGCTTCCGGAGACAGAACAAAGTGTTTAGGATTTTCTTTCAAAATGTCCGTGAGGAGTTTTAGAAGCTCTGAATATCGTGGGATAAAACGACAATAATAACTGACAATACCTAGGAAGCGTCGGAGACCTTTTAAGTACTGCGGCTGTGGGTAGTCCTTAACAGCACTAATTTTCTCTGGCAAAGGCCGGATATCGTTACTGTCGATTCGATGTCCGAGAAAATCTATGGAAGTAACTCCGAAGGTACACTTCATAGAGTTTAGCGTGACACCGTATTGGGTAAGACGTTCGAACAGCTTTCGAAGATGTGACGCTTGCTGTTGAGTGTCCTCACTGGCGACTACGATGTCGTCAATATAAACTTACACGAAATCTAAACCACGAACTACTTGGTCCGTGAACCTTTGGAAAGTCTGTGCAGCGTTCCGTAGGCCAAATGACATGTGAACGAATTCATACAGTCCAAAGGGAGTGGTAATGGCGGTCTTTGGGACGTCTTCCGGGGCCAAGAGGATTTGGTGGTAAGCTCGAACCAAATCTCTCTTCGAGAAAATTGTCTTGCCGTTTAACCCGATTGAAAAATCGTGGACGTGCGGAATAGGGTATCGGTCTGGAACGGTGACGTTGTTCAGGGCGCGGTAATCGCCACACGGACGCCAGTCACCTGGTAATTTTTTAGGAACCATATGGAGGGGTGAGACCCATGGACTATTGGAAAGCTGGATAACTCCAAGTCGTATGAGGTGTTCAAATTCTGCTTTGGCCACTTTGAGTTTGTGCGGTGGCAAACGTCTGGGACGTGCGTATGTAGGTAGGCCTTTGGTGACGATGTGATGGAAAACATCGCGTTTATGCGGCGATGTTGCATTAGGAGGATTGGTTAGTTGTGGAAATTGTTGGAGGATTGCAACAAAACCGTTACCTGGCAAGGCGGACCGCGGTCCAGTTGAATTGATTGATGTGGCCTTGCCATGTACCTAAAGGGTTGTTGTGCTGTCAATCAATTTACGGTTGCCGACTTCCACTATAAGCCCAAAGAATGATAGAAAATCAATCCCAACGATCGGGTGTTGTACATCTGCCACCGTAAATCTCCAAGAGAACTGACGACGGAGGTCGAGATCCAAAGTGAGTAGCTTCTCACCATATGTTGGAATTGTCGAACGATTGGCTGCTTGCAGTGTGTACGATACCGGTTGCAGGTTGTGTTTGTCACCTCTCAGTGGGATAACACTAACCTCTGCGCCCGTATGAATGAGAAAATTTAGGACAATGAAACGGTTGAACACATAAAATAGGTGACAGTTTGAACAGCCATGAACAGCCGTCGCCATCACTCTCTGGCCTCCGCGTTTTCCGAATGAATGTTATCCTTAGCAAGGCTGCATGATGTGGTACAACGGACAGCTTTAGCGCCAAATCGACGATGATAGTAACACACGTTTGGACCAACTCATCGTCTGCGTTAACGACTTCGGGAGTGGCAGCGATAGGGAGGGCCTCTTTACTGGGCTGCCAGTTGTTTAGAGATTGCAGATAGCTGCATCATCACTTCGGAAAACTGCTGCTTCAGAGCGTCCACTTCTGTCGGCCAACTACGGCCTGAAGACACTTCTGGTGAATGCATGTGAGATACAATGCGACAATGATAACTCTCATATACTTGATCAGCCAGCTCTGCAAGTTTTTGGAGTGGTGTGTCCTTATCAAGTATAGACAATACTTTTCGAATATCGTCTGGCAGATTTTTGCGTCACAGCTTACGTAGGATTGGTTCGTTTACCGTATTTTTGCTCTGAAGCTGTGTCATGTGGCGTAGGAGTTGTGAAGTAGTTCTGTCACCCAAATCTACTCCTGCCAGAAGTTTGCGCAGGTTCTGCTCGTCGGTTGATGCAGTTTGTCCGATGATTGCGGCCATTAACGCGTCGTACGGGCTAACGCTGGGTAGGGTGTAGATAAGGTCGGTGACCTCGGTAGCGACCTGCTCGGGAAGGTTGGCAACTATGAAATTATACATGGACTTTTGCAAGCGTATTTTCCTAGAAGCAAAGAAAGTCTCGACTTGAGCAAACCAAAGCCTAGGATCACAACTACCGAACTCAGGAAGTTTGACATAAACTGCATTATCCGATGCGGTGGGATCTGGTTCGGAATCGGTCATGTTCGGGGAGAAAAAACACTCAAAGTGGAAATCGATCAAATAGAAAAAAATTTGGGGGAGGGAGGGTTGTGTAGAAAATGTAGAAAAATAAATGAATAAACAAATAAACTCGGGCTCACCAAGCATGTAGTGGAACAAAGAGTTGGTGGCAACAGTAACTCAAGGCAAATACAGGAACTCACAGTAGGTGTCCGCAACCAATTCCACTACACTAAGTCTGCTGCGTATTGCTAGAAGATTCTCCTCTTTAGCAATAACGGATTTGGTTCCTCCAGCGAGCTAAATGAACGTTGCCACGGTTAGCCCACGATAATCAGGACCGCGTGCTAGCAGAAGACGAAACGCACGAGGACGAAGTGTGTACTGATTCAAACATAGACAAGTAGTTAACATGTACAATGAACATAACCGGTATGAAGAATGGTACGTAACAAGAGATCGTAAGGGTAACAGACTATACAGACGGAAACGTATCGCTCAAACTGGTCGTTGTCCGGACGTATCATCACATTTCACTTGTGCCTGAAAGTATTCCAAAAACCGTGACAACCAAACCATGTGGGTTGTATGAAATTCTTTGTCGTTCGGGATACATGACGCAGGGCCAATGTGCAAAGTTTCACCGACGAAGCTTTACATCAAATGACTCCGCCCTCGCCCACTAAGATGTGGTTGCCGGAAAATCAATGGCAGAGCACCGTCTAAACGTCCGCGAAGATATTCAACGGCTTCAGACCTGCCCTGTTAGTAAAAACAAATCCGAAATTGTCCTGGAAGTTTCAGTACCAAATTCCCCCTGATCTCGTGTATGTCTATCAAGTGTATCATCTTTACATGTGGAAAACAGTGTAGTGATACACTTTACTTTGTCATCCGCAACGAAACAGCTTCGTTGCTTTTATGGAATAGTTAATTGCCACCAATTCTCTATCCATAAATGCACCGGCAAACGCGATCTTTCGGCAGATGTGTCCGATAATTTAAGCAAAACGATCACTTTGACCTTCGTCGCAGTATGGGCACTTGGAAGTGCCGAGACAATTGTGAGTGGTGCTGTAAACTTTCATTTTCTCCATCTGTACCTCAAGAAGTGTCTAGTTTCCACGACCAGTTAGTTTAATTCAGCTGTTCGCAGTGATGTCCAGCAGTTTTGTGAGCAGCAAACTTCAGACAGTTGACTTTCAATCTTCAGGTTTTAGGCAGCATAAGTGAAATACAAGGTTTTCCGATGCGAACTATTCGCTTTCCACCTTTCTTGTAAACACTTCTGGCAAATATTGAAAGGTCGGTATTTCATCGTTCATACTAACGATAAACCAATTGCGCACGCTTTTCATGCTAAGCCTGACAAGGCCTCGCCAAGGGAGAGTTGACACCTTGATATAACTTCACAATTTTTGGCGAACATACGGTGTAATAAAGGGGACACCAACATCATAAGTGATGAACTGCCCCGTTCAAAAGTGAATAACATTCACTTACCACTCTTTCTAGATATGGTACGTTTAACAACGTAGTGTCAAATGTACTGTTCCGTGGAGTGCCTGAGTTCATCAATGAATCCGATTTTCTTACACTTCACACAGAATGATGTGTGCGTTTTAGGCAACACATTTAAGGAACACTCACGTCCCCATGTTTCAGAACCCCACAAGCGTCCAGTGTTTTAACGCTAGTTGACTAACGCGGTCAAGTAAATGCGTCACCGTCAAACATATGGCTACTCGGTTCTTATGGCTGTCAATTAGTGAAGGCTTGCGTTCCTGGGACTTGACAATGCATACCGAGCCACTGAAACCGGTTTTTCAAACACACCACTACAATTCCAGTCATTCTGGGTGTACCCTGACCGCGGTCAACAGATTTTCCTGGTAGATTGCGACCAGTCCTGATAAAGGCGCTTGAGCCAAGGCAGCGGTTGAGGCATTTGTCGAAAACTGGGCTGCGAATTTCGGCTTTCTTTGACTATAACAACGAAACGCAGAACCAAATTCCATTTTTTTCTCGAGTTAACGCAGGACCCGAGTTGTGCTCACGTACAAACAAAAGTAAAACATCCTTATTCAAACGGATTAGTGGAACGGTTTCAACGCCAACCAAAAGCGCCAGTGTCAGTCGAGAAGGATTTTACGGATTGGAGTAAATTACTACCCTCAGTTTCACATAGTATTCATCGTACTCTTGAAGAGGACCTTAGCCACACCGCGATAGAGTTGGTATTTCACGAAAATACAGTAGCTCTGTCTGCTGCGTACGTTAAGCGAACTCTAAAACATACAGCCAACGTTCGTTATACACTGAAACACAAACGTCATTCTCGGAAACAAAAACCGTCGGGTTCAAGCACCCACCTTTTTGTCTTCCTGTATAGTGATGCGTTGCGGAAGCCACTTTGACAAGCTTATGATCATACGTGCAATATGCGTTGCCAGAATAATTATTTTGTGATTGAGAAGCTCTGTGAACACGATTTCATATTTACCAATCGTCTCAAGTCTGCGTTTTTTGACCAAAGCGTTTCCAACTCGCGAAACTCCAACACTTCAACTACCTTCTATGTCTGATAGCCCCAAAAGAACCATCCACGAAGTTAATGTTTTGGCATTACGTTGGTAAACTTACAGGTAGGAGGGTACATCCTCTGAAATGCCTAACTGGCTATGAACAATAATTTTTTTTCGCGCGTTTCCGCTGACAAACGTCTAGAGTGAGAGAGTTATGTAACGTTTGCTTTTTTGTATGACACTCAGTGCCCGTGGATCGTGCCGATGATATCGTTTTGGTTACCTGCTTGTCAAACGTTCTTCGAGAGCCTGTCTTACTCCAATCACTACTTGCCTTCATGTGAGTAACTGAACTGTGTCGATTAGTACCAGTGTGAGGCACACACTCATTTTCCTGCTTCTATCCGTTCGAATGACGGCACAATAGAACTTGTTTTGGGAAATTCTGGGTATCTGCAGCTAAAGAAGCTCACACAACCAAAAGAAACAGGTCATCGGTCACTGGCACTGCCCCACCCAGATTACTTAAAGGATATTGACTGCTTAGTAAGACCAGTGAACTTTCTCTCCAACCACTTTGTAACATCCGTTTGAACTTTCATCCCACTCTCCGCCTACTTCCTCCTCTTTGTGATTAGTATGTTTTATGACATAATTGTGGCCGCACGAAGGTCGCTTGACCGCCATCTTGAATTTGGACATCTTCAGTTTGTGATCGACCACTGGCGGACTATTTCGAACGTATGTCACATTTCATATTTATTCATATATCTATTCATGTGCATTTGCTGATATCCATGTAGTTTTTATTATAGAAACATTACGGAGCTGTTTGCGGTCGTTATCTGTTTGATTTGACTTCAGAGTGTTAAGTTCTAGTGGTACCCAGCTGACCTCTGAGATAAAACGCAGAGCAGATTCTACACATTTGTTGATGGAATGTAGGGCACCCATAGAGTGGAATTACTTTCATGCGACACCCATTCATAAGAGCGGACACTGTTACAAACCGTCTGTTTGTTAGATTGTTTATGACTACCCAAAAAATCCTGGAGTGCTTATTAAACAACCACATCACACACCACCTGCGGTACATATTCTCACTGGCCGCCAGTACTGTCCAGGTCCTTATGCAGGACTAGTTTATTGCTTGTGTGAGAAGTCTGGACAGTTGAGCCAGACCGAGACAAAGAAATTAGACACTTCGATTCTCTAAATCATTCGATAGGGTGGATCATCAATTGCATCTAGCTGAAGCTGATCGCTGTAGAATAACTGGCGGGCTGCTAGATTGGCTGCCGCAGCACCTGTTTGAGAGGTGGTGCAGTATCAAAAACTGCGGCGAGTACTGTGGAGCTCTCCCAGCACCCAGAGGTGTACCACACAGCTCAAACCGAAGTCCCGCGCTCCCATTTTTGATCCTCAACGACTTCATTTTCACCACACATTAAGCGCTTGAATGTTCTTGGATAAAATGAAAATTTGGTCTTCCGTACCTGCTTCACCAGGGAGTGGTGAGCTGTGCGACTGTTAGTCGATAAGACCGGCCGCCGTTCAACCTTTGCAAACTCGTTATTCTTTACATTCGTCAAAGTACGAAAAGGCGCACTATACGGCTGATGCCCCTGTTCCGTTTGCATTGCTGCAGCGTGACCTCTGAAAGTGACATTAGATTTAAGTGTTTCTCGCAACACACCTACACTGACACAGAACCAGTGGCATGATGCTCTTAACCGAAAGGAAGTTGGGTCGTCTATACCAAATCCACTTTTTCTAGCTTCGCTGATGGTCTAATGAGGCCTCACCTGGAAATGAATGTGCAAGACTGTTCACCTTATATACCTCAGAACATCAGTCTACTTGAATAGGTACGACGACCGGCCACTAGGCGAATTGTAGAATTGCCAGAATTGTCACATACTATGTGACCACCATGTGATTTAGACCTGTCTTGGAAGTACTAATCGCGGGGTTATCGATTTGAGTTAACAGGACAGTTACTGTGTCCGCTTTCGACACGATCGGGCAACCTGACCATTGCTCGCAAGCAAGAGTGGTTGAGCAGTCAGATTTGATAATTCGGTCGTGCTTAATGTGAGGTCAGTGGCGCAGTGGTCAACACGGTTGCCTCATGATTGGAGTGACCGGAGTTCAAATCCCGGCCGTGGCAAGGATATGCACGACTGATGAGCTCTGATGATGGCAAAACTCGAGTCTGGTGCTTCTTTTCGAAAGAGGCTGGCTGGAAAGTCTATCTGAATGCGAAGGTTGCGATCAAATATGAGTGATGTTGAACTTGGAAATAAACCAAAACGTTGACTAATCATCAGTAACGTACTATGTAGCCAGAGCAGCTGAGCATGTTCGGCCTCCAGCAGGGTGGCAGGTTGATGGTTCAGAAGATTCTACTCGAACCTGTTCTTCCTTGCACCCATATACTTCAGTCCGGCAGTAAAATCAGTCTCAAGGGAAACTTCCTTAAGCGTAGTAGGCAACCGGAAAAGCTGTGTTGTTGTCGATGATATTTTGTGCGAGCTGGAAACTCCGGTAAAAGATGTTGCACAAGAAATCTTAGATCATTTTGAGTGTAAACACTCGGAGCGTACACGGCCACTAGTCCAACGGTTGTCCATTAGACCCAGTCAAATGTCTTATGTGTAATAACCCATTATAACGGAAGAAAGTAACACGGTGGGCGAACTGTTTCACATTCATTACCACCGGCTTTACTCCACCCGACCAAACTGATCGATTGACATGTGTTAAAACTTGCTGAATCATGCGCATGATTGGTTGCTTTGTCATACGCCCTTGTGTAACTGCCAATCGTTTACCGCAGCTGAAAGGCCACCGCTTGCGCGTTGATTCATTGACATGCTTGGCCTTTTTTGCGCTTGCGACTTTCAATACAGTACTCGTTTTCCAGCGTCGTTTTACCGCACCAGTAAACACAACAGGGGCAAAGAGCACTTACAGCCGTTACGGATGTAGAACATTCATACAAAGCGGTTTGTAATGCATTTAGTGTCAGAAACAGTACCAGTTCAGTTGCAGTGACCATCGTGAAGAGCAGAAAGAGTAGCCAGCTTCTTCAACTACCTCATTACCTGCATGAGCTGGGGGTTTAAACACTACTTCAACATTGGCCGGTCACGTGCGCGTGACGAAAAGTCGACCAACGGAAAAATATGTTGCTGCAAATGCGTAGCTCGTCTTGACCTTGCATTTCTCAACCCCTTCCAAAGGGAGTGGGGTGGATGAGAGATGGAGGACTTTGTCTGAAATTAAATTGGAACTATGGCCCCCAACGTGCACATAGTCTTTCAACAAGAAGGCCGTTGTTGTTATAACCCTACCAACAGTGCAGAATCAGAACCTGAGACTTGAGAGTGTACGCTAGAGTCCTGCTACTCAGTAGGTAGCCAAAACGAACGTGTCATGTTAACCATACATGTGACCAGTCTGACAGTCAAGCAGTCAGAAAGCAGAAACTCAATAATCCAGTTTAACCAGACCACAACTGGCTGGTAAGACAAATGAGCAGGCGATAGGAAAAAAGTACATCGGGCATCTGCAACAGTGAGAACGCGTCCGCAACAACTCTGTTTTTAACCCAGGCGAGTTATTCACACACGTTTTCTGGTGTTGATGCCTGAACGTCTGATTGATTGGTGAACACGATTAGATCTGCGAAAATCCAGAGCATCTGAGGTGACTGCGGGTGTTCGGCATGTTGGCGTTGACGAGAACGTATCTAGCAATATGTCAGTGGATAGTTGATTGTTGGCCCATTGGCATTCCCGGCTGTTTCGAGTGGTTGTCTCGACGTGTCCAGATAATGTTCTCAACTCTTACTAGGTAGACAACACTACAATTAGGCCCGGTGGCCAGAAATCCCCAGTGATGCATATTCAGCACATAGGCCGCATCTCCCGGTCGGAAATGCCTGGGGCGTGCTCCGTGATTCTTGTTAAACCGTCCCCCACGTTTCTCGTTTGGGTCAATCTTCGGCCGTGCGGGGTCAAACGCACTTCTTAGCTGTTGCCCGAGAAATGCTTCAGCCGGTGACTGCTGCTCCAGTATCGCTGGGTTAGCTGTTGAACGGTAAGCACTCAGGAAAATATCAGTCATTTCCCTTGCTTTATCTTCTTCTTACACTTTCTGTATGGTCCTCCTGAACGTATCTACAAATCTCCCCCACGCAGCCATTAGACTGTAGGTGATAAACTGACATGAAAACGTTATGAACACCGTTACGGATACCATAGGCTCGGAATTCCATTGAACTGAACTGTGGCCCTTTGACCGTCACTAAGACTTCCGGAACACCCAGTTAAGCTAATAATCGTCGAAGATGAGAAACGTTTGTTGATGCTGTAACCATTCGCATGGGGAAAAACTTCTGATGACTTTGGTGTGCATCGACCGCTTGTAAACAGGAGATCGTCCGATGAAATTGCAAAACCAAGGTGAACCCGGGACCAAGATTTGCCAGCCTTGGGCCATGTGCATAGTTCGGATTCAACGGACATTTTTGCCGCCACTGCAGAATTTTCTCAGAGCCGAAGCAAACTTCTGATTTGACTGCCGATTCCTGGCCAGTCAACATAACTGCGAGCTACGGACTTTATGAGGCTAATAGTAGGATGGCCCGAATGTAACTGCTTTATCACGCTGCTGTAAAACCGTTGGAATCACTATACGTTTCCCCAACAAAGAACACCCACTGATAACGGTAAGTAATTCCTTACAGCAAAGTAAACGTTTCAATCTCTCATCTATCGAACTAGTTGGTCGACCATTCTGAAGGTAGTACATGACTTGCCGAAACAAAGCCTATTCCTCTGTTGATTTTGGCACAACTTTGGCAGTTACTGGTGTATTACTGGTCAAGTCCGGGAACCTTTTGTGGATCTGTAATGAAAATGACTGGCATGCCGTGTGTCTTTTTGTTATGCAGTTGTTTTATTGTGCTAATAACCTGGACAAATGATGACAAACAATTCAAAATACTTTCTGTGTTATTGTGCTTGATAATGGTTTTCACTCCTCACACGCCCGATCCTCATCCTATATAATTCAGTTCTAATTACAACATTTCGCGTCACGCTTTTGCACTGTTTACAGTGATCACTGGAATGGAGGAATTATCTACTAGTTCAAAAGCTCGAGAAGTGGAAGATTTTAGGGGGAGGTTTGACATTTAGTACCTCACAAAATCTGATTTGGACTAGAAGAAGAAAGTTGCTTACTTCCCGTACTTCATTGGCATGGAAGCTGATGCCGCTAACAAAGACTTGGCTTTCCCGGAGCCACCAATCAATAGTTCTTATCCAACGCGAAAGAAAATACTTTTTCGACACTTCAAGCCGGCCAATTTTGTAGTGTCTGAAAGAGCCAAGTTCATTGAGCTGAAGTGGTCAGAATCTCAATCGGTACGTGATTTTGTCCTACAAATGCAAACACCAGCACCTAAGTGTGAATATGAATCTAGTTAGAGAATCAGTTGCGTGATCGACTGATGGCGGTTAATAGCCGACCAGAATTACCACATAAACTTCTCCTGCATCATGATCACAGGTTTCAGATTATTCGTAACGTATGTAAACAGTATGAGGATGTAAAAGAAGATGACGAAGACTAATGTGGTTTTTCTATGCAACTGTTAGAAAGAAAGTCATCGTAGGCCGAGATAAGATGACTCGTTCAAACCGCGCACTGATTTCCGCGCGCCAAGGTCATTCGTTCAGCCTTCTAAAGGAAGTAATTCGAAATCAGTTCCACAACAACTTGGGGAATGCACATCATGTGGACGCAATCATTCTTGGTATTCGTGTCCACAAAGACAGACAAAGTGCTTCAGCTGTGACAATGTGGACCACATCCAGTCGGTATGTAAGTCCAGACGTTTGTTACTCAACGACAAAATATAAATTAAACGTGCAATCATCGACTGGTGACATTTCTACTTTATCTGTATCTATTTTGTCCCAAAAGACTTCTCATGTTTTTTGAAACATTAGCCTCTGTTTCTAGTATGATCATGTGACTCGAGTCACGAATTTATTGTTGGCACCGGTAGTGTTGAGTCGATAATCTCGCACTCATACCTAGCCGTACTTTATCCTGACGCTTTTTTACAGCCCACACAAGTTAAGCTTCATGGTATTACTGTTCATACACTGCCTTTTGTAGTCTGCTGCACCGTATGAGTGAAATTTCCCGATGCTAGCCATATTGATGGTCAATTTCTAGTTTCCAGTTCAGGTCCTTCTGTTCTTGGACTTAGCGTTTCACGCCTGCTACATCCTGAGATTTTCCTACTGACATCAGTAAATGACGTTGACATTAGACAACTTATGATGGACTGCTCTCGGGCCACATGGGGAATCCGAATACCAAAGATGAAACTTAAAGCTCCTGGAGAACCATTCTTTCTTAGAAGACGAACCACTCCATTTGGTTTGCGAGAACCTGTGCGTGAAGAATTATAATCTTTGTGTGACAAAAGAGTAACAGTATCTGTTTACTTGTCGAACTGGGCAACTACAACAGTTACACCAATGAAAGCTGATTGAATTACACCGAGGATTTGTGATGACTACAAGTTAACGCCTACTACAACGTATCCGCACAGCAAAATAGCCTGAGGATGTACTGAATCGTTTGTCGGGTTCTAAGGTCCTTTTACCAACTGATTTGAAGGATGCTTATCCACTACTACCACTTGATGAAGTATTAAGCAATTTGACTATGATTACCACACCATTCGGTCTGTATCGATAAAATTTTCCACCTTTTGGTCTAAAAATTAGTTTATCTATTTTCAGAAAATTTCAGGGTTATGTGGCAGTTAAGTCAGTCGACTGGGAGGTAAAGCCCCCACGTTCGTTGCGTCGCTGTCGTAGTAGGGCAAAACTAGCAATTGAGCACTTCCAAAAGAATTCTGCACCAGCAATCTGGCTGTGGACGTGAAGTTAGGCAAGCGGTAAGTAAGGAAGTTTTCATGGGTCCTAATTTAATCGCCGGCTATGTTGGTAGTTTATGTGGACTAGCCGGTCAGATGAAAGGCTGTAAGGCGCTGTTAATGCAGCTAGATAACAGGGTAAAAACAAACTGCTCAACCAACCTCATTAGGTCAGTTGGGCAATCGCCCCACCACTTACAGGAATGATGGGCAGAAGTTGCTGAGAACATAACGGGGTGTGGAAGGGTGCCTACCATCAGCGACCTATTAAACTTCGCGGAGAAAAGAGTGGCGGTCAACGCTAATCAGTGTGGCCATATGGCCGCTCGCTCAGAGGGCAGTACAGGTAATCCAACGTACTCTTGACCCTCTGAGTCAGGTACTCGAAATGCAAAGTCGGAGTAGGTGTACCTCATGAGAGGGTGAACTCAAAGTGTCCAGTTTATAAGGGCAACCACGACCTATCTGTTTGCGGGTGGTTCGGCGGTCGATCTTTGAAGAAACGTGGAGCAATGTTGAAGAACAGCGAACGCTGCTTTTTGCTTCAAGGTGAACCATGCAGCATAATCCTGGAGGGTACACACGACGTGCGAATCCATGTTTTGGTCGACGCCATCATATGCTGATTCATAAAGACAAGCATGACCTGAGCCAGGTAAGGACAGTCATCGTTGTGCAGTGTCACGTCTAACCTGGACGGCGTGTATCTGAGATTCGTCCTGATAAGGTTGGTTGGCCCGAAAGCGATGGTAACGACGTATGACTTTGTGTATAATGGGTCCGACACTATGTTTTACGTTGAATTTATCGCAAGGGCGATTGATTTTTAGGGACGGCCCCGTCAGATGATGTTTTTTACCCCACCCGGAACCTTTACAACACCAAGCAACAAGGTATCAACTGAGTTGCAGTCGTTGGATCAGAAGCAGTCTGTCACAGCTGGTTCAATTGAAGCGGTTGTCGCTGAAGCAAGATGACGTCATCCAACATTTTGGGGTAGATAAATAGCCTCACCTGAAGGGTATTCTCGTCCAGAGTTTGATTGAAACCAGCGTAGAGATTCTGATAAGATGCAACGTCCCTGAAGCACACTCGGTACTGCTGCAGACACTGGGCAGTGAGCTTTGTGCGTGGAAGACCATTTTCGGCTGGAGTCTTAAGCGACCCTGTCGTACCATGGCACGGATGTAACATTGCATAAACCTGGGCAGAGCAAGTCAGGTCTTGTTGGATGATTTGATTGAGTCAAGATTCAATAACGGAAACAATTAGGAGGAAAAGAGTCTTCTGCGATGGACAGCCAAGCATTGAGAATAACTGAAAGCAGTGCATTACCCAAGGAAGATCAATAAGAGACATGTTTGCCATGGAGAAATGATAGTTCGACATTGCAAGCCAATAAAGAGATGACTGAGAAATGCCTTGCTGCATCGAACAGAAGGTTGATTTGAGACCCACAGCTGAGCTCTGGGTACCCGTCGTAATGCTGAGGCACATCAAGAAGGGCTACATAAGTAAGAGCGTTTCAACTGTAACACGAAGATTGTACTTTCCACGCCATTCCTTACTCAACCTGAATAAGCCCAGTAAGGTACGGGTGATCCGATTGTGACGTTGAACGCCGGGGTGCGTCTGTCAACAAAAACTTACTCCAGGGTTTGGGCCTGAATAGCAGCATATTAGAAGTACTTGATGTTTCCGAAAATACCCGGTGACATCTCTCCATCGACAATGAAGAGATGTTCCTGGCAAAGAGAGTTCCATATCATGATCGAGGTGCATTACGTTTTTTGGTGCGGTTCCAGCTCGTCTGAAGGACCGCCGGACACGTGCTGACTGAATGTACCCCAACTTGGAGCAACATTTTAGGCTAGTTTCGCATTACAGAAAATAGCTGTGGATAATTATAGGGAATTTCGACCAAATACTGCAGGCGTATTGGAAGAGAACTCCTACGTGAATGACAGCTTGGTGTCATTCGACTTAATACTCAACGGTATGGCTGTGACAGATGAACCTCAAGCAATTGTGCGGCTCTGTAAGTTCGATCTCATAAAGTGCGTTTCTAACTGTAGTAAGGCCAACGAGGGGAACCTCTGACTCCCGATATCTTAAACCCCAGATTTGTAAACATCAGCGATCTCTGGACGTGAGGTGGAATATGGCTGACGTTTGTTTTCGGTTCCGAATCAACCTTGCTCACATTGTCACACGAAAACAGGAATATTAAGTTGTGTGGCTTCGCTGTACCATCTCTCCGGGAATAATAACACCAGTGTTATTGTCGGCTCGCCGGTTGCTCCAATAACTTTGTCACCAAGGTAGGGGCTCGATATAACGAAGTATGATCGGGTGTGCTGGAAATGTTGGCTAAACGATATAGGATCTAAGGATAGCGTGGCATCGCCTAGATTCAGTGTTGATGGAATTCCGTCGACAAACCTTGTCGAACTGCATGTTATGTGATGCTTCAGAAGTCGGTTACCTAGCAGTGGGCCACCTAAGGCCGGTTGTCCCGGGTAATGGTATTCACTGCGACTCTCTGATGAGAAATCTAAGGTGACCTCAAAGAAGGCAGTTATGGTACCGAGGCTGAAGACCACGGTAGCCGTTTTATCATTCTGGTTGAGGTATTTCCTGATCCGCGGGTAGAAAATCCCAATAAGCAATCTTGTACTGTGGATAGAATCCACAACAGTGTTCCAATTCCTACAAAACACATCATCGCGTCTTGCAACTTTGGCTGCCAATCATGTAAGACCCATCCACAGCTTCACTTTCGTCCACCAATGGAGGCATGTGTCTTCAGCGATAAATTTCGTCCGATGCAGCGTCCAGAGGAGTATCACGAGCCTTGTGCAAGGAGATGGAACTCTGGCAGGAGGTTCCGAGCTTCAGAACCCAGAAGGACAATGGACGAATATGCCAACTTCATTGTGCTGGTCAAAAAAAGACGCCGAGATTAGACGCACCTATGCGATTACCACGGAATCTGACTTTAACTTCATGCTGAACCAACCTGCATCGAGATATTCTACTCGAACTAGTTTACTGCGGCCGTTACTTGACTACTACGCTATGTTAGAGTTGTGTCCGTGGCGATGTGCACCAGACAAAGTGCGTCAGTCAGAGCGGGACCACTTCATGAATCCGAAATCAACGTCCCAAACCAATGAAGTTCGCGCAACAGCGCGGGTTCTTCTAGGAACTGAGAGTCCTGAGTGTCTTCACCATAAACCCCCGTAAGGTCGGTAGACTTAAAAGGTTGCAGCCAGTGTTGGTAGATGGGGCGTTGTATCTTGGCGATAGGATATGACCAGTAAAAGAAGACAGCGTGAACCTGATTATCATTCTCTGTTACGGTGCTGTTACAAGCCCTTCGATACGATGGGCACATGGGTGCCTTTCGTGTGTCTGCCAGCAATGGAAGACGGTTCTGGATTTTGGAGTTATAGCTGCTGTCAAACGGATGTTAGGTGAGTGCTGCCGCTTCAAGGAGGTTTATGTCGTAGTGCACTTAAACGATAGCATTAACCACATCGGTGAGGGTATCGGTGGACGGTTAATCATTCCGTTATTGTGAAGTGGCGTACTTATGCCCATTCAAGGTGCGTATAGAAAGAAACGAACCCGAACGTTGTGGCTGTATATCTACATGTTTGCAGATCTGTGGTATTCACATAGAAGTAGACAATTTCATATCTACGGACCCTTTACTCATGGTACTGATTCTATTATTTGGAAGGCGGGGCACGCCAAAGGCCACTTAGAGTGACAACGGTTCCGACTATTTTGGAGTTGACCTGGATCTAAAACAGGCTACGGCCCCTGGACCAGTGTGCGTTGACAGGCAAACTACCGAATCAAGAGAGCAGCCGACATTTCAATCCTCCGGGTGCAAGTCGTCACGGCGGGGCTTGGGGGAGAATGATTCGAACAGTGAAACGAGTACCGTTGTCGATAACAAGACAGTAAGTGAAAAACGAAGAGTTACCCAAACCTAAATGGTGGAAGTTGAGCGAATTGTCAACGCAAGGTCACTCGTGCCCGTTTATGACGATTCAGACAACCCTCGAATGCTTAGTTTCGGTGATTTTCTCCCGTTGAGATCGAATGTAGATCTAATCATGTATGAGGTGACACTGTCTAAACTTCATACCAAACACATCACTTACCTAATGTGTTTTGGAGATGGTAGTGTGAATATTTGCCCCAGTTACAGATTATGCTTCATTGGCCGAAGTCTTCGCGCGACCTCCAGATAGGCGACATAGTTCTTCACGGAAAGACCTCCAGGGGTGTTTGGTCATATGGTGTAATCACCGAGATATTTCCTGGCGACAACGGACACGTACGACGTATATGTCAGTGAGAACTTCCGATGGAACTATAAGATGGAATATCGGATAGCTATGTTTCCTAGAAGGTTCTGTAGAATAACACCGGGTGGTTACAGATAAAACAAAAGGTGCCGAGATCTCCGCCAAAACAATAGGTTGCAGATGCCTCAGCTGCCGTCTCCAGCTTGGAAAACCACCTGGTTTTCGGGGTACAGTTTTGATTTTGTTAAGGTCCGCTGCATCATTTTGGAGGTTGCTATGCCCTTTTTAATTGATGTTGAATGGTGGCTCTATGGTCTAGTTACCTTTCAACTAAACTACATTCATCATATCTACTCTTAAGCCAACTACTGCAACCGCTTTCCTTACTCTACTTCAATCTGAGCCCTGTAATTCCTAAATGCCAAACTTAACCACCCTTCTTCCTTACTTTTCATCGTGTTGCCTACAATCCTTATTATTTCTCAAAGCCCGAACATTCGTCTTGCTCTGCTTCAACAAATGAGCATTTGTTTGTCTGAGATCAATTCTATTTTATCTTCTCCCATTACTAAATGGTGTCTAGTTGTTGAATTTTCACGAGCACATTCTCTGCTCATTTTCTGGGGATCGTTCATATTCGAGGTGAGATTTAATCCTCTTGCACACTGACTCAGTTAACACCGTATTAAATCCAAGTTTTAAGAGCGCCTATCCACTGTCCATTTCGATGATAGATTATCTTCTCTGTCGCTGGATATTGAGAAGAGCATTTAACGGACCAACAGATTACGTATACCTCGGTGTGAACTTGACTCGTTAGCGAACGATTTCATGACATTTTCGCAAAATTCTGTTAAATGTAAGTACATTTTCTGTTATTCGAAATATCAATATCGAACGCTGCAAAGACAATGTTAAAATGAAAATCTTAATAGTTCGACTTCTGTCTGGGCCTTCCAACACGCCTCAACGGGGGTGTTATCTTACAAAGAACTTCTTGATGTACATGTTAACCACATTTTTGGCCTTGCTGCGAATTCAGTTGGCTGTATGCTTCCTGCTTTGTTGACGACAGACATGGAGGTTTTCTTCGTTGTTGTGCTTGCCTACGATCAACCTGGCATCGTATTTAAGATTTATTAATCGTTTGTATTTACCTTCCACGGTCTGCAGCGTCATATCTTGGTTCTTTTCTAGATGTGAAAAGGCAGGTGTACGGATACCCATATCATATGTTGGTTTAAGTCTACACAAAATCAGGGTTTGAAACTGATCATTTTGTTAAATTTAACAGTTTAAGCTTCTCACGTTCGCGATCGACCGCACTGGCAAATGTTAGAAAATCCTCCGGGCATTGCTAACTGAGTTGCAAGCATTGACATCTAGTATTGATCAATGGAATGCGGTCGCTGGGAGTGCAAGTCGAACACTGTACAGTGTCTGCGATTGAACATCTACTTGGATTCTTTGGTAGAACATAGTTACAACACTGAGTGCGTTAAGTTTAGCAAGGTTCGTGAGGGAATCTTCGGAATCGGGGACTGTAATCTAATTTTACTGCGTCTCCATTGAAAAGGTTCTCATAATGCCTGACCCAAACCTCGAACGTGACCACGCCGTCCGGCATTTCTTGGAACCTCTTCGCTGGGTATTCTTGCTAGTGGCCTCAAAAATACCAAGCACAGTGCCTTCGTCAACGCTTCTTATCCAACACTCTCCCAAACCGTGGATTTTAGAAGGGTACGAAGGTCGCAAACCGCAACTCCAATAATGTTGTCAAGGTCTCCTGTGGTAGCCTGCGTACGCACAACCATTGGTATTGCGCTCGTGGCCACGAAGAAGGGACATTAGAACAACTCGACTGATCAAACTGAATCCAAACTCACCGCCGTCCATACTGCTTTATTCAGTTTCGGGTATTCCCTCTGAAGCTGTCTGCCTTGTTCAGCTCTCACTTTTCTTGGAATGCAAATGAAGGAGTAGCTCTCCAGTGCATGTCTACAAATTTTATATCTGCCAAACAGGATACGAGAAATCAGACAGCTAGTTGACAGCAAACATCACTTCACTAGCGACAACGGGGTCTCGCTGTTTACAAAAAACATGTTGCAACCACTTCTGGGGCTGTGGTTGATGCTTGCTTGTTTTCATGTCAATCGTAAAACAAACCATGAGAGGATGGAAGCGCGACATTCAAAGAATCTTCCTTATATCTCTGGTTTCATCGAGACCCCGCTTACAGATAACATCAATGGTGCTGAAATGGGTGTCTACGGATATTCGTTTTGCCAGCCAACATTTTTAAAAGAACAATGGGTGATGAAGTCATTTTCCTAAATCGGAAACTTCCGGTACCCAAAGCCATTGCGGACTTCCAGCCACCTGATACACGATACGCTCTGTGGCGCCCACTAAATTTGCGTGGCCCGAAAACACCGTAAATTGCAACGTCATTCTTATGAAACTATTATGAGTGACTTCAGTGCGTTCAAAATGAATCGGTTTTTAATGTCTCACCGGGGCTACAGGAGTGGATTCTGAATGATCTTGTCGACTTTTGAGCGACATAGGCGTATACGCCGCGTGTCAGCGCCACTGACTGCAGGACAGTGGGAAGCTCTGTAGCCACCCGCTGAACAAGCTGGATGATGAACTTTATTATTCAAGCTGGTACCCACGATTTGACTGGCATATTGTAGTTGCAATTTTACATAAACTCCTTGAGGTTTTCAAATCACTTTTCTGCGTGAGCCCAGTGTGCTTGATCATCCTGCAGGTAGCAGACATCTTTTGGCTGTCATCTCATGATAACACACGAAAATGAATGACATCCAAACGTCTAGATCATCCTTTCGGTTATTTTCCATGATGTACACTGTATTGAGGGCATTGTGAATTTCGAATGCGTTGTCAGAGTCCCTACCGATCAGCAAGTGTACGCACCCATGTTAGAGAAGCGAAACCTTAGTCGTTCAGCCACCGCTTTCTCCCATCAAGATTTATCTGTAGTGCACTGAGATCATCAACAGTCTGGTTTTCTAGATCGCCGACTAAAACTTCGTCGATGTAAGTGAGAAATAACACAGGGTCTAGTACCGATCCTTGAGAAACTGTCGCACAAATTGGATGAAAGTTTTATTTTCAGGAAAGTAGGTAATCCAACGGAGGACGTTTCATGTAGGAATTTCTCCTGGACACTATAAGCTTCCAGATGATTCAGAGAAAGTAGCGCCCGGAATGAGGCCATTGTCTTTTGCCTCCAGGAAGGCAAACACTTGCGATGCATGATCTTCTAAGAAAGAAGCCATGCTATGTCGAAGAGAAATGACCATTCCCTAGTAGACACATCCGGAGGGTGCATTTTTGATACGCTCCACCTTGCGGGATGTGTTATTAATAGCTTAGTGACCAAAAGCAATCCACGGAGTACCGGTCACGTGCTTTGAAGATGGGCGGGATCGTGCTTTACTTTCATATATCGGGGACTGCCAGCTGAAAGTGTCTGTTTCAGTAGTTTGTGAAAGAGTTCTGCCAAAACGACAGCCGCTTCTTTGAGAATTATGGGATAGGCTTTGTCCGGATCTGCCTTAATATATGAAATAACACTGAATGAGAGTTCCTGAACGTATAGTGCGAAGAACTCAGCACTACTGAGCGACTACCGGAAGTTTCATGGAGTTGGATTAGGATGGCTGTTTGGCTTTGTGGACTGCGGAACAGTGAGCCCGAAATAATTCGGTCACAGCTGAATAGCATAAGCGGGAACTCCTTCGGGAAGTCGCAGAATTAAACTTCCCTTATACCATCCGGCTTATACGTTTAGACAAGGAATCTATGTCAGCGTAGACTCTCGAGAGGATCTTTTGTTGCAATAATTTAGTGTGCTCGCCGGTTTCCTGCCCATATCTATTTCGGACGATGTGGAAAACACCGAGGTCCTCCGGGTCTCCCTTAGGCTTACGCTTGAAGGACAACTAGAAGTGGTCAATAAGGGGATAGCGTAATTTTCGCGAAAGAACCGAGCAGTAGGAGAAAGCGTACAGTTAATTCTATACGAATAAATCCTCCGCCTCCTAAAATACCCTTCGAAACGCATAATGACTCAGTGGCATATAACTTGAGAGTTTGTAATGATTGGTCAGCGTGTCCAAATGGCTTCATACCCACTGCTCACTAGGTGGCTCTGGTTTTTAAAAGTTGGATCGAACTGTAAAGAGATCTGATGAGAATTATACCGCGTCCGGTCGTTGACACACAGAGTGCACGTCGTCGTACACGTTGTTGTTTCACCATAAACGTGGTCGTCCAGATTCCGCTCTAACAGTCCGTGCAGGATACTGGCAGCCAAAATGCCTTGGATGCATTGGAGTCGCCCGAAATGAGTAAGTCAGAAAAACCTTGCTGCTGAGAGAAATTTTCATCTTTTTTAACAGTCATTCTCCAAATTGTTACGTGAATTACAGTGATATATACCTCCAAGAAGTGTGCCTTGATCACGCAATGCTAGCAATGTCCGGGAGGCATCACATTTATCGGTGGACTGGAAATTCTAGATGATTGTCGGTGTCGGGGATTTCCGATTAGGGAAGGTCGCGTAGGCACCTAATCTCGCTCGACAACAGTTACCGCGAGGGACGGAGTTATGAGGGATATTCAGCTGACTCACAGTGATGTCTGCCGAGAGCCAGTTCTCCATAATTGCAAAGATGTGAGTGAATGCTTCGTGAGCCTGCTGTCTGGTTTTCGGAAGATTGATCAATAAACCCAGGCGGTTCGAAAGCCAACTCCTTGTTTGGCTGTGTGAGAAGAGGGGACAACAAGTGAGCTCGAAGACGCGGCTGGAAGATTCGTAATGATCATCTTTCCCTGAAGGGTAGCTCTAAGTAGCATCCTGTGGTATCGCCGTCCCTTCATCAAGACGTGTGCATAGGTGTGCGTCCGTGTAGGGCGCATGATCTGCTTCTGTTATTCCGGGACTGAGTGTGCTTTGGTTGCATCATTCTTGGGAAATTTGGAAAGACGATTCACCATTTGTAGGCTCCAAAAATTTGAGTTGGCTCACGAAGCGGATAATTTACTCAGATAATGTCATGGTGTTTTGATGTACCGGATATGCTAAATCTGGAGAACAGTTAAAAGGTACTCCCCAAAGTTAGTAATACGCATTCATCGTCATATGCTTGTACACAGTCTTTTAAAATGAACAGAATAGTTGCAGCCCATGCTTTCCAAGTTCCATGGCAAAATGACTGCAAGACATTCCATCCAATACCAGAACCTTACCTGGTTTAAAATATCTTTTAAAGTTATAACATTATACAGGACGAAACCTCTCTTGAAAGAGAATGAGGAGACCCCTCAGTGAACAATAACCTGCTTTCTATGAGCGTGGTATCGGGTGCGTCTACAGAGAGTGAAGTGATATGCAAGAGTGTTGGATTAGGTCGCAGTGATCGTGTAATTTCATCATGCCGAGCCACATTACAGTGTGTCAAACGACCCTTCCAACACTGTTGACTGCACACAGGCAGAAAATAAATTCGTCAACGGGTCCCTCTAGCACGACCTTTGAACTCGTTAAGTCTGTTGCACCTCGGAGACTAAAACCCAGAAAAACAGTCAAAGTATGAAGCAGCACTCGCAACTTCTACTTGGTACTGGCTGTCATAGAACGGTGACCAAACAGTCGGCAGGGTCGTAACTTCGAGTGCACGCGGTACTTGCCGGTATCCATGTTCGTTCGAACAAACGTTTAAGTACGTAGAATGACGGAACAAAAAGGGTATGACTAGCGTTCGTACCCTGACATGAGTAGCAGCAAACAAGTGGGGTCTCTACAGAGCTCCCTCCATAAAAGTCAACTGAAGCACTAGTTTCAATTGCACGGAGCCGAGAGCACGAGCACGAATGGTCCCATTTACTCTCGCCATATAGCTGGGTCGAAGGAGAACGCAGAAAAATTGGTACTGGTTGAGAAACCACGTCTTGGAAGGTTATCAGTCACGGGAACGGGCAAGTTGTAATCGACATAGCAGGATCGTAGCTTTTGTCGCGTCTATCGTAGCCGGCCTCCGCAGAATCTCACGTTTTCGAGCGTCTCCTCGCGTCGCGTGATCTCAGCGTTCTCTGTGGATCAATGGTTAACCCACAGCAGCTCGAATATGCAATGCTTATTAATAGAAAGCGATAATCCCATCAGGTTTCCGCTTTCATTGTGTGCAAAAGATGGTTTTCCTTTTTTCGAAAAATAAACGTCTTGTTGGTTGAGTTTGCTGTGGGTGAATCCAGCTAACATCAGCTTGGTAAAGAAGGTCAACAAAAACACGAGCTATATACAACAAAATTCCACGTAGTTTGCGAATTCCGCTGTCCTCCACAGTTCCCGGTCACTTCTGTCTCGAATACTTGGCTCCGCCGACGCAAGCGGGGTCGCAACCGAAACCAAACATGAGAAAACTTTAGGCAGTGTATTAGCTGTAGGGGATGTTGCTGGTAGCATATCAGCGTCCACGTCGGGTACCTCTATAGACATTGACTAAATTTGTCGATGTAGATGGCTTTGAGTGTACCATTGCACTCCAAAACGAGAGTCTTATTGTTAGGAGGCAAACTCATTAGCAAAATCTAGTCAGGATATCGGTGACGGCTGAGGAAACCAGTCATCATTTCAAACCATTCAGGGCCGTGGTGACAGCTGGCGAAATCGGACAGCAACAAAGCACTGGGGGGCACGTTGTACCAGCAAGCAGAACACGTGCAAGTGAGTGGGGGTGTCACGCCAGCCCGAGAAACTAACGCCTATGGATTTGGCCTTACTTGGCCACTTGGAAGCGAAGTGGCTTAGACAAGTAGACAGTTACTCATCACCATTTCATGATATATATTTACAGGCATTTCATTCATTTGGTCGAACTGGTTTTTGGCAACACAGCGTGTTTACCGCAACCGTGTCTTTCTTGACTCCGCACAAGTTAGCCTAGGGGAAGCCGCATAGCAGGAACCCAGGCCTAGCAGCCAAGCAGTATTAAAACGCTTGGCAGGGGAAATGCGCGTTACAGCACTTACACTACTGCGTGAATACGTGGAACGGACCTGCATATGGTAGGTGTAAAGGTCGTCGAGGAGAAATCACACAAACCAAAACGTGGGAGCACGTTGGCGGACAAGGATCTATGTATATCGGCGGCGTCTTTTCCGTTGGTGGGATGGTTCGGAGTTGTCTCACGTGTTCAGACAACTGATCACCACAACCTGCAAAGCTGATGGGTCCTACTGCACATGTGGCAGCCATCTTTCCGGATAAGCGTGAGCAAAACCCATAGATTAACTGGGTGGTTGCGGTGTGCAAGCCGGCCTTCAGCGTGTTTCGGACAACTTACAAGACTAATGGCATAGCCTCGCGTCGCGAATGGATTTTGCCGATGAAAACATTCAACTAACCCGTCGGCTGCCGGGTGATAAGCTGTTACGTAAATTCGACTGCAACTTAGCGCGTTGGGATATGACGGGAAGGCTGTCAAAATGTAACTCGCACTCAGTGGTCACTAACGCGGGGCAAACAAATTAAACAGTCCATCGGCTCAAAAATTGCGTGCGACCGTTTCCGACGAACAGATCGGACTTAGTATAGCTTCTTGCCAATAAGTAAATCTGTCTACATCTATCAAATTGTGGCAAAACCCTACCAGGTCAACATGCACATGACAGAAACGCCCATCAGGGGCCGCAAGACTTCCTACTTAGGCACGTGTGTGACGGTGAACCTTAGGCCATTAATAGTGCGTGTACGCTTTGGCTTATTTGCGGATGTCGCGATTGACGTTGCGCCAGTGAAGGCGCTCCGTGACCATTTCGACCGTCCAGCGCATGCCTAGGTAAGACATGTTGTGTAACGTGTCAAAAGTTTGGCAGCGTAGAGCCAACGAAATAACCGTGCAGGGGATGCATTGTGGGGTGTCAAAGAATCATACCCCGGTATGGATTCACGTAAACATTCTCTGGCTCAAGGAAACTGGACTGGCGAAGTTTTTCCATCTCCGGATCGTTGTCCTGTGCGGCTACAATCGCCGCCAGATCGACTGAGCTGTCTGCTGTGCTCGTTGTATCATTGATGTGCTAGGGAGCATCGGCGATTGGGTTTGCAGTACCTGGAATGTGATGGGTATCGGTCGAAAACTGAGCAACCTAATCCAGATGTCAGGTCTTCCTGGGGAATACATGTGGGTTGTCGAGTGTCGAGCGTGTGGTAGCGCCTGTGTTGCCGTCTGTGAAGACGGTACAGTCTCTGCTCACTGGGACAGGTCGAAATTAGTGGATACCGAGATATACCACTAAAGTTTTCCTCCTGAAATCTCTGAACCGCGGCCCATTCGGTTTTGAACGTTCGGAGCACAAGGTTAAGGGGCACCGGACGTCGCCCAGCTGCAGGACTGCTTCTACAGCCACGTCTGATACATTCACATTTGGCGCCGAAGCAGCGACAGACAATGATGCGACGTCTATGGTATTGGTGACAGCTGTTTTCAAATAAATGAAGGCCCTTTCGCAGCGGCTGTGAATAAGATTGGGGGTGCTCTACTTCTGAGTAGGTCAGGAGCGATTGCGCCAAATTAGCCAAACTAGGAATGAAACGGCGATAGAAAGCTTATTATCGAAATGTTTGCCGTCGGAATGGCGGAGTTCTTTGATCTGCCTCTTTATCAGAGAGAAGTTCGACCTCGCCCCTGGATAAAATGTGACGTGGAAAGGTTACGCGGGGCATCCTGAACGAGCATTTGGTAGGGTGCGTGGTTATCCCATGATACGCAAAACGGGCGAATAATAATCAAAAGTGCGCGCAATGTTATTTCTGCAATGATCTGGTGGTCAAGACCCCATTCAAGTACGGATAAAATTCGTCCAGTCCAGGACACACGTAGTGAATAAAACGTTGGAGAGTCTAAGCAACGTCGCGTAAATGTCCGGAGTCCGAACGATTTTCGGCAGCATGAATCCTGTTATAAGCGCTTACTAGATTGATAGTGGTGAACACCTACTTTCCAACAGGTCCGCTGAATCAGCCGGACTGGATGCCTATCGGAAGTGGTTGCATCGTTCAGTGCTCAAGCACCATGTGCAACGGTCAAGCCCATGAAATACTGGACGGAGGAATAATGTTGAGGTGGAACATACGCTCAAATTCGGCTTGGGCAGTTTTCAGCTCATCGGAAGCAAAGTGGTGCGGGTGACTTCGAACTGGTGGCTCCCATGCAAATATGTAACGTGCAACTTCCTTCGTTACGGCCGGCAGTTCGTTACCAATGAGGACCAGTTGAAGGAAGTCGGTTTGGATTTTCCCATGAGGCTCGCAAACTACGGGACTGGCAAGCATTGGATTGACCACAGCCGTGTGCGACAGCCTAATCTCAACCCTGAGTTGTGTTAAGGTATCAGTCAGATGCGATCGACGTTCATCGACCAGCAAATCAAAATGTTGGAGGAAACGGATGCCAGTTATAAGGAAAGGAATACCAGCTACAGAGAAAACCCAGCAAAGATCACGTCGGTGACCGGGATTTAAATCCAACATTCGACGGCCGAAGGTTCTGTTGGGCGTACTACTTGCAGCCCGGAGCTTAGTGCCAGATTCTAACCGTGCACTTGCCGCCGGATTTGGGGTGACACTAACCTCCTTTCTTGTATCGATCAAGAAGTGCACTCCGGAGGTCAAAACCTTTGGGAAAAAGGCGACTGTTATTTGACTGGCGGGCGGCTGTCGTCGTTAAGGCACGCTGGGCTGCTGCTGTTGCCACGACAGCTACATGGGGATCGGCATCATCTAGCGTTGTCACCTTACTTCTCGTGGTACCAGCAAAGATCGCTGGTCTTTATTCCGGGTGGCGAATGGGCATTCGTAGATAGAATTCAGGGTGGAGACCTAGTACGACAAATGCTGACACGAAGATCCACCAACTCACGTCGCAAATGAGCTATCTCGGCGCTTGGATCCAGAGGGTTGTTTCCACGACATTCAAGCATTTCGCGCAGGGCTGCTATTTTGGCGTTCTTCGTAGACAAGTTCTCCGCAGGACCGTTGGAGGTAACTATCTGCCCAACTGATGGCGGCAGTGCCGTGCTCCGGGAACGTATACGCCGGCCAAAGCCGATGGGTCAAGTGAGGGTGAAAAGGATAATAGCTCCTGTGCATACTCGGGCAGTTTTGCATCCACAGTTCTTGCGAAGAAACCTGGCTATTTTGGTTTAGCTACTGCATGTTACACTTCTCGCTTGGCATGTTCTACTAAGGCAAGCCTTGGACAGAAAAGCTGTGGAAAGCCTTCCATTCCGTCTGCTCATACTCCAGCTGATTGTAGTGATGTCGTTGTCAAGGCTGTCCTCTACTCGGATCAGACTTTTCTCATTCGGTCTATACGCGGTTAATATATGGTTATTCTGGTAGAAAATATAAACGCCCAGGTCGATAGCATTGATGAGCCTGAGTCTCGTTTAGGTGGCAGGTTTGAGATAGCATCATATCGCCCAGATAGTGTTAACCGATTTTTACTGGTGCAAGCAGAGTATAGGCTATTTTTCGCCAGCACTGGTTTCAGGCATCGTGCACATCATTGTACTTGGTGCCCTGCTTCTCCGAATCAGGCTTGGTTACAGGTGAACCACGTAGCTGCTGGTTGTAGGTGGCGGAGCTCCACTTGGGACTGGCGTTCTTGTTGAAGCACATACCTGAGTTTAGTTTGTGCGTTGGTAAGTTTTTGTTTCCTACTCATTCCTGCGGCTGAACGACCCATCGACAACAATTGCTAGCTGTCGAGAAACCGGCTATACCGTCGTTAAAGCATAAGTATTGAACAAACTAAGAAACCCCGGCTAGGTGATCCTCAGTCCGATGATCCCAATAACTGTTGGACCGCAATCTCACAAACTATTCGTGGAGCAGGCGCCATAGCGTGTGGCACGGAGGTTCGATGGCCAAATAAATAGCGGATCCATTAGAAAAACCTGGAGTTGTTGAAAGCGAGATGGAGCAGTCCTTCCAGAAATTCACCGAAATGTTCAGGAGAGATATCCATAGGAAACTAAAATGTTTCTCAAAAGCTAATCCTGATGCTCGGCTAATGGGGTGAGTTATAGAAATGGAGACTGCTTTTGCTTCAGGGATTATAGGCACACGCTTCAAGCCAATTTGCGTGAGAGGCCCCGGGCGGCCGCATGTCACTTAAGCTACCAGCAAGACAGATGAAACACTAGTTCATAGTAAGTCCATGGAGTCAGAACGGTAATTCAGCCGGTCGGCTGCTTCTATGGTGTTGTCACGACAAACTTGTAGTTCAGCACCCTCGTCCACAGATTTTGAACTGCTCACTGAGACTGAGGTCTGCAGTTGTAATTCGGCTCTCAAACTCAGCAGGGCTGCTGGTCAAGATGATCTCGCACCACCACTTTTCACAGGAAGTGAGGAGGTGTTAGTAGAGTATTTGACTCAGTTGTTTCAACTTGTGTGGAAGAGAAAGACCATTCGTCCCTGCTGAGACCACTCAATAATTTTCCCCAAATTCAAGAAAGTTATCACGGGCTCCTGTGAAAACCATGGAGGACTTAGGTTGGCCTCAATCATTGGTAGGGTTCTGGCATCCAGTATACTTCGTCAACCCACAGCAACTCGGGAAGCAAACACTAGGAAAGAACATGCAGGGTTTAGCCCTGAGCTGGGATGTATAGATCAAACTTTTACACCCCGCCAAATTTTGGAACAGCTTCACTTGTACCGCCGACCGGAGACTGGCACATTTCTCGATTACGAATGTGCGTTCGATTCGGTGGATCGATCAAAACTTGCGGATCCGCTCAAACACAGGGGTGCAGTTATGTGGATATATTTCCAGCGCTTTATTCCCGTACATTAGTCTGGGTTAGGGTTTACGGTAAACCGTATGGTTGATTCATCCCCAGGAGCGGCGTACGTCGGGGCTGTTTACTTGACGTTCGAGTAATTTTGCTGATGAAAAATATTGAATAGCCTCACTCAGCAACCGAAAGACGCCGGCTGGTATCTTCTGTCTTGTAAAAGACGGACTCACCTCTATTGTGCCGAAAACAAGGCGTCGCCGTTTGGCAATTTTTAGGCAACTCAAACAATGTTAGATGCTATTTGCTTTGTGTTAAGTGCCTCGGAATGCGCTCTTCAGCCGTAAAATGCCGTGCTTTTTCAAGATTACTTCAGCTAGATATACTAAATATTAGTTAACGAAATCGTAGAGGTTGTTGACCGGTTTGTGCATATGGAAAAGCGCACGAGCGGCGGCAGTGTAGGTGTGAATAATGTAAAAGAAGTGGGTGTCCTCAAGGTTAGGGTGGTATTTGACCAACTCTGTCGTTTCTGGCGACAGAGGTACCTCTTCGATGCTCGAAGATCGAGTATATAAGACGACAGTAAGGACTGCATTATTATACGGCGGCGGACCAAGAAGACAGCATGAGTGACGTAAGTCGTCTTCAGGCATTTGACCACCAACGTATGCGTTCAAGTGTTCGCGTCAGGTTGATTCAACGATTAAGCCACGAAGAAGGTAGAAAGCAGGTATTTCATAGTGGTTACCAAGAGAATTCTTCTGCTTAATTCTTACATTTGCTTGGACTTGGGTGCCCTGATTATTTACTACAAGTGCCGGCTGATAATCTGTTACGTCGAATAATCTTTATCCACAATGCCGCAGATCGGCGCAAGGCGCAAGGTGGACAGACGATGACGTGACAGAGAAATGAAATTGATCACGGAGGAGTCGTCCACTATGAATTGCATTCGTCCCTCAGACTGCTCGTAGTTACGCCCAGAATGAGTGGCTGGAGGTGTCAGATGATATGATGGCTAATCGGGTTCAGTGGCATGAATGTTGCCGTTGTTTGGCCGAACTGTCTGTGAAGGGAATGCGTTTAATGACACGTGGCACTAACAGCCGTAAGGAGGCTGTCTTGCTGATGATGCCTTACTTTCGCTTACAGCTCGGTTGTTTGACTGCACGATGCAGGAACCTTGATTTTGGATGTCTGAATACGGGCGAGTTTGTTTTAAATGGCTAAATCCCTTCCTCTCATTCTTCTTTCGTCTTTCTGTGCATGATTTGTTTTTTCTCCATGGTTATGTGGCAGCTAAACATCAATGAGGGATGATAGCATGTCGTTAACTGAGTTAGCAGAGTTGGCCAACCACGCTGGTCAGTGTTACGCTGCTCAGCATGTAATTTAGCTGCGGGCGTCTTGTAGCCGCGAAAACCTCCGGAAGAATGTTTGCAAGTTAGCCACTTTCAAAAAGTGCTAACAAATAAGTTGCCAATAGTGCGACCAAAGTCTCCTTCACGAAGCTGGCCATGCCTAAGACAATCTGATAAGTGTTCGTTATCACCATTGTCGGTTGGAAACTCCTACTGATTGTTGAATCCAGGCCTTTCACCATGGAGTGCCCGAATTCAAACGGAGAACGACAAAGCCAGACAGTGATGATGACGGCTATCATTGGTCCGTGCACATATCACCTGTTTTTGTACTAAACCTTCCGAAATCCCTAAATTTCCTAGCTGATAATGGTGCTAAGGTTAGTGTTATTCCACCCGCTGGTAGCGAACAAACTCAAACCAGTGTCGTATATTCTGGAGACCGCTAAGCGCGGTTCCATGGATACCTACGAAAACAAGATACACCTTCATTCTTGGCACCCTGCCGGCAACCCCATTGGACATATACGGTTGCAAATGTACAGTACCTAACTATTGGCACTGAATTTTTCATCTCATTGGACTTGTTGTGAGTGCATGGATTCGGTAGCTACTGCACAGCACAACGACTTTATGTGCACATAAGAATAATTCGTCGATTAATCAAATGGGATTATGTTTGGCCTAACCAAACAATATTTTCACAAATGTGCTCCAACAGTCCTTACGCCCGATCGATCAATCAAGCTCACTGTCACTAAAGGAACACGACGTTTTTCATCGTATTACCATCAAAGGACTAGCTGCAGTGATAGCGGTTGCCACCAGAGAAACTAAAAGTCGTCAGAACTGAACAAGAATACCTCTTATGACTCAGTATTTTTCAGCCCTCCAGCAATCCATGGGCCTCATCCTCCCACATGATACCTAAAACGTCATCCAGCGACTGGTGTCTGTGTGGTGATTATCGCGCCTTAAAAGACACCACCGTCCCTGGCAAGTAAGCAGTTCCCCACAAGCGCGAGTTTTCGTCTTTCTGGACGGTGTGATCATCTTCCCGGAGCTTGATATTGGTCGAGCATACCATCGGACCTTCGTAGCCCCAGAAGGCTTAACAAAGATGGCCATCACTGACCCATTCGATCTGTATGATTTTTTCGGTATGCCACATGGTTTGCGAACTGCACCTCAGACACTTCAGGGGTTCATGGACCAAGTCCTCCGAGTTGGCCAAAATCGACGACGTCCTGGTGGTGAGCGAGGGAGCATACCAACAAATCTCACGCATCCGTGAACTTTTTGGACGTTCTGATCAATACGGCACAACTCCAAACCCAATGAAATGTATCTTTTGCGTGGACTCCATTAATCTTCTGGCACATCTAGTCACCACCAGAATGGACAGCCATTCTCAAGAGTTTTTCGCCACCACAATCCCGGAATAACCACGTCGGCCTTTGGGTACCGTTGATGATTGCTCTCGTTTCATCTGGTACTGTTCGCAGATTTGTTGAAGAGCAATCGCGAAAACTTTTCTCTAACGTCCCCAGCTAACACCGCACTGCCTCAGAGGACCAGCTCGATATACGTGCGTAAAGACGAAGGTTCGGCTATCATTTTACAAACTGATACAACCCAGTTAGCTGTGCTTGCGGTTCTGCAACATACTGTGAACGGGCGTGTCCAACATTCGTTGTTTTCCTTCCGGAAGCTTTAACAGGTGCAAACATGTTACGATATCTTCTACCGTGAGTCAGTGGCTACCTTCCTCGACATTAAGCATTTTCGTCACGTATTGGGAGGCGGGCGTTTTGCCGTACTCATAGATCACGAGCCAAGTATTCTTCCGAAGCCCGATCGCTATTCTCCGAGCGGAATGCAACAGTTGGATTGCACCTTTCAGTTTACAGAATGCGCTTAATACACCGCTGGAGGTAGAGGCATTGCTGTCGATGCATTATCCAGAGTTACCTCAAGTAGCCTACAGTGAACTGACACCGTCAACTTTGAGGAATTATCACGAAAACACGACAACGATCCAGAGTTGCTGAAGCGCGGCAGATCTTCTTTGCTCAAACTTCGGGAGTTGCCTTTAGCCAATTACGAAGTCACAATCATGCGTGACATCGCAACAGCCGGACATCGTCCGTTCATGCCAATAAACTTCAGGCGATCTGTTTTCAGCAGTCTTCACCACATGTCCCATCAGGCATTCCTGCTACCGACAGGTGGATTTCGGACAGAGTTGTATGGTGCAGCATACATAGAGATATAAGATAGTGAGCGAGAACCTTCGTTCATTTTCAACGCAACAAAGTCCACCGGCGTACCTTGACGGCCGCCGGCACATTCGCAAACCTCGACGCCCGTTTCAGTCATGTTCATGTTGGCATAGTAGGGCCGTTGCTGTATTCAAAAGGCCGTCGGCGTGTCTTAACATATGTTGACTGCTCCACCAGATGGCCAGTGGCAATACCCCTTCCCAACACGAATATCAGGACAGTTGAACGAGCGTTCGTGGAAGGGTGGATTTCAAATTGTGGTGGTCCAAAGACTGTAAACGTTGATAAAGGCAAACGATTTCGAAGACATCACCCGGTTAATCGGGGTTGACCGCATCTAAACCGCTGTATATCAACCGGCGGCAAATGGTCTAATGAAACGCTTTCAGTCTCAACTGAATACCGTTTCAAACGTCCAACCAGACCCTCTGCGCTTGACCGATCACTTACTCCTCGCCATGTCGGGAATCCGACAAACCGTGTTATACGAACGCAAAATCAGTTTACGACACAATGCCATGCTTTCCTGGTGAGATGTTCTACAAGTTGAACGGCGGCCAAACTAATTCTGATGCCACCACTTTTCTACAAAGTCGAAGTCAATCGTGGCCCAAATCCAACCTGAGTTTATCATGTCAAACACCGAACATTAAAAAAAGCATTCCAATTTACACTTGTGAGTTCGTTCTCGCTCTTGTCAACGCCGGTGAGGCCCTTCCTGAAAATCCACAGCCCGGACCAGCGCAACCAACAAGACCGCACCATGAGTGTCTCATGCGCGCCCAGCGAGTGTCCCACGAGAGTTATAGCCAATAACATTTTGGTCGCTCATAAAGCAGTAATTCAAAATTTCCGTGTAGCATAGTTGGTGCAGCGCTTTTCAATTCCACACATATAAGTGGTTAATCTGTACGCTACCACCAGCATAACAATCTCCCGACTTAACGCACCCACCTGCCGATTTTAGTGGTCTGCCTGCGGTGTGATGTGCAATATAGTTTCAAAGCTCATGGTTGCATACTGTACACGACCTACTGAAAAAGCTTGCATGATGTACTCTCTCTGACCGTTTTCACGCATGCCTTGTGGCCGTATGGCGCGAACCCGAACCACACGCATTTCCTGGTTATTCGCTGGTCAGCGGCCGATCTCTAGCCTCCGTAGCTCACTTGTGTGTCGGTGGCATTTATACCGTTATAAGAGACTTCCTATATATTTCATCGGATAAATATTCGATTCCCACTCTCAACGGCCTTTTTTCTCATCTGGTAAATTTGTGCCTGGGAGAAACGAATTAGTGCGCCGTGCACTAAATAAACGTGAATTGACGGAAGGAAGTTCCACGCAAAACGTACAGCAGCTATCGTGAAAATATATTTATACTAAAACGTGTGAAATGGTAATCGAATGATTACGGATATTCTTCTTTGCCGTAGTTTTGGTTCCACCACTTGTGAGGCAAATTCTACCCCTTTCGAACACCTTGTCTGGCCATTGAATACTTAACCTATAGACTACATAGAAGACTAGGTTATGAGGATGAGTTCGAAGCGGCATGGCTCCGTGAATAATCGAGATGGAATATTTCAATAGGGGCTACAGCCCGTTGCCAATTTATATAATGTGACTTGCACGTGGCTTCCTGGAGTTCTATAAAAGTGAAACTCGAGCCATACTACTACAGGTTTCATGGGTGTTTTTGAAACTCCGTGGCTCCATAAATAACGCAGATAGAGCAAGAGTGGAACAGCGGTCATATGGTATTTTTTCTAGGCATTCTGGTAATGTTATGACCAGTTGTTAGTTCGCATCGGGTGACCTGTATATACCATTCTGAAGTTGCACAAGATTCGCGAGTGCACTAATGAGTACAGAATTCACAAGGATTCCACTGAACACCCGAAAACTAACTTGCGGAAAGAGTACACAATTGTGCGCTTATTCGTGCACATGATCCACTACAACTCCAGTAATCAACAGCAGTTCATCGAAACCCATTCCTACAACACCACACATTATCCCCAAGTAACCATGTGGGTATGATGGAAAATACAAAAAGTGCTCGTATTTAATCGTCAAACCTATCTAACTCATCACAATCCCGTGTGAGACCTCCTTCAACCCTAATTCTGCACTAAAGTAGATAACGGAGGCAGCAAACACCAAAGCATGGACCGTCCAGCCGCTCGAAAAGTTCAAAAATCAAACCGCTTTGCTACATCCGATGATGATCACGTAAACAAAACTGGAAATTAACGAATTCCATCGCATTTATGGCTACCATGACGGTACAAGCACCAACCCGGTGTAACATATTGCGTAATAATTGTACGCTGCGTACGAACCGAATCAGTTAATTCTCTCTAATGAGACTGTAATTGGGCGCTCAGAGAACGGCCAGTCGTCCTGTGAGCTTCCTGGGATTCCGTGTGATTACCCTATATCCGAAGTTTTGTGTTTGAAACAGCGAGCTTGAATAATCTAACGTTGTTCATGTCGGGCCCAACATACGTCATTTTATCTCCCCCGAGATCAACCCTACTTATAGAGACTCACAGTCTGCTCTTCTCCAGAAAAAAACTAGGATCCCCTGTTGATCTCTTCCGTACTTGCCCAAGTCGAATGGTCAAATGGCTAACAGATTTCAAGCAGTAGTGTGTTTAACACTTCCTTACTTTATGGAGCGTATGCATTCCTTTGACGCATGTTTTCACATTTACCTCCACTTTTGTGGAGGTTGCCTATGTGCCAAATGAAAATCAGTTGTCTGAACAGACCCGACTTTGCAGTACACTTCTGCAGCGCTCGTTTTGTCCCCCTGATGCTTCTGCTCCTTATTGGACGGACTTGCCTATAGTGAGTAATTCCCTGATTGGTCAATCTCCCGCACGTCATGGCTCACATGAACTTATATCCTCCCACTTGTCACATGAATTTGTGTTCCACTGTTGATTTCATAAATTTATCTAACGAGATGAAACGTTCCCGAACGTCCACACACCCAAACTACATTATCGGTTGTAAGATTCGTGAGATCAGCAACATTTCACCCTTTTTGAGCAATTAATCAAGTCCGGTACAGACATCCGCTCATTTTCCTGCAACCATCTGGGACTACCTGTCTTCCCTCCTTCCAACGAAGGTTTCCACACATTTTCCCTCCAGATAATGCCGAAGTCCCTCGAATTTTAATTTTTGCCACCCCGGGAACATTTTGCTTACACGACTTTGGCGACTAGGTCAGTTATCACCTCTTGAGGTGCAAGTTTGTTCAACAACGTGGCTCTTTTACCTATCCATTTTTTTGGAAACGTGAGGACCTAAGAAGCACGCGCGTCAAGTGTTTTTTCATAAGATGGGGATCCTGCATCTTTTTGTTTGGTTCAGTTTCATAATTAGCGTACCTATATGCTACGTGGTTACCTATGTGCAGCCCATCACATTATATGCAGTGATTGAGCCCACCTCAGCGTGTTTCTCAGAGGTGCGCTGAGAAATACGCCGTAATTATACGCATTCCATAACCAGTTTAATGATGGGTGTGATTTTAAGACGTGAAGGATGAAAACAGGCTGGTTCCATTGTTCAGGTCATTTATGCCTCATACTTGTAGTTTTGTGGATGGCTGGCTGCAAAGGACTCTGGAGTTGATGCACTGTCGAGGCTGCCAGGGAGGTAGAAGTTAAACTTACTTGGAAGGCAACCGTGACACCAGACTTCATCTGTAGCTTAGGGTTCGCCGTGGTGTGCCGTAATTTTGACCACATCATGGCGTTCACCTCATTCTTGTTAAGAATCCCAAAGTGAGACGCCCTTCACGTTAGAGTGTGTAGATGTTTAATCGAACACTTCCTCAGCGCTCACCTCAACGGTTGGCTTGACGAGTAGGCCAAACGGCGTTTTAGAAGACTTAGGGCGCGGTCGGTTCGCTGTGATCAATCTTTTGAGGTCGAAGCGGAAGAGCGCGTGCAAAGCTGACCACACCTGGTCGCTCGAGGACTATGTAGCAGTGCGATGTCATCATAATATTAATGGTTCTCTCGCAGACAGCCTAGTCTACGAGGTTTATGCAACTTTCAATAGTTGTACTTGAAGCGCGTCACTCCTTTATCCTCCTGCCAGTCCGTGACGAACGATAGCTGCATACTCGTTGAGGGAGGTTGGCTCTGTTCTCACGTCCGGCAATACGCGGCGAGTATCCTCCAACGCCTGCCCCAAAGAGGATATTTATGCAGAACCTACAACGACGTGGGCTGTGCAGTGGCTGTCAGAAAAATTGCCTGTAGGTACATCCATAACTATTATCGTGTCGGATACGTAGGCAGGCGTACCCTGTGTAATTCCCAGCAGGCAGCTCATTTAGACGAATAAGACACTTGAAGTGGTTAGCAGGATGTACTGCTCCAATATGAGGCCAGTGTACTTGAAATGGTATCACTGAGGGAGATTCTGACACTTCACATCGCCTTAAACCGGCATGAGGAACGCGAAACGATCCCATAGGCTAAAGCCTCACGAACTACTGTCACCGCTGGATCTGGTGTTGAACATTGCAACAGTTACGAAGGAAATAAAATCCAACAGGCAGACTGAAGTCACCAAAACGGAAGGAAGACATTGCGGGGTGTCAAACTTTCGTTTATGGTCGTCAGCCGATCACTCAAAACAATCAATTCAGGGACTTTAACAGTGTCCAAATAGTTCCGCTCGATTTGAATCACGGAACTTGAAGTCAGTAGCTGGTTGATGTCCAGTTCTTTGCGGCGACGGGTTCCGACGACCCCAAGGTGCTGCATCAAATGGAGACGAAAAACTTTCCTCCAACAGCTTCAACATGTTAAGTGGTATCCAGAACACAGTTCACTATCAAATGAGTGACGAGAACATTCCTGATCAAGTCTTCATTTGGGCTACGCAGGCGATATTTTGGATACCAGAAGGTGAATGACGAGAGGAGCGAGAATTGGAGTCACCTTCAGTAACCATAGTACACTTGGATTGATGGGCAGGATCAAAGCTAATGCCGGTGACCCGCGACCTCTCTCAGGTTCTTGGTTACGATGAAAGAACAACTGTGGGGGACAACTGACTGAATAAGGGAGACCCAGGCAAACTGTCTGAAGGTGGTTATAGAGAGCAGTCAAAAAGCATAAGATAGACGTGGACAGAAGAAGGATAGTGTTATCAACACACTAAGTAGATCTCGGTCACTTAACCGTCACTCCATGTTCCGATACAATGCCAACTAACATGTGTCGAGTATGCACTTGAAGTTAGTGACCGTCATGACCAACACCACATTGAAAGGTAGATTGACACAACTCTTCACAACCCTATATGCAAGAAAATTGGCCCGGGTTTGAGTCCTGGATCTTCCCTTTACAGTCGTCAATTCGTGTCTTATAAGCCATGAATTTTCGCTGTGGGTGAACAGACACTTTCTTGCCTGGGGCAGTTTACTCAGGATCCCAAGAACTTCCATGCAATATACTCCTTCGAGTTCTCTTTCACAGTAGAAAAGATTAGGGTACTCAAGTCTGGTGAAGTAGTACATTCTCCAAATTCCTACGGGGTACTTCACAAACTTACTTTGCACCTTTTCCAGGATTCTAGCTTACTTGACAAAATAAAACTATCAGACCTTCAAAAAATAATCTGGATGTGGCCTAGGTCCGATATACTTCGTATGGCAGAAATAAATGAACGGCTTTTGGAAGAAGCTTGGGCTCTTTTCGGCTATGCAACTCTGGTACAAATATCTTCCTCCCAAGTCAGAAATTTAATCCTCCCACCGTCGTCAAAATTTTACGTCCTAGAAACATTTCTGACGTACGTCGTTTTTAGATCGAACGTGTCTGGTCTATTGCGATCTGCACTTCTAAGCATCAGTTCGTAGGATAAAATAGTAAGAACATTACACGACAGTGTACTTTTAGACGGATGGACTTTTGGGGGTTATAAGTTAATTACGAAACAACGGATACCGCCCAAATCAGATTGTTCAGCGCACCGACATGACCTTCGGCATTTGATTGGCAAGGCCTCACTGACACCAAAAATGTAAGTTTCCTGCTGCATAATAATTCAGTGAATAAAGCCTTGTTGTGGCAACAAGTGTCACTTGGATGTGGGTGCCGAAAGCAATCAGCATGGTGAGTGTGCAAAGTGTTACTACCGCTGGTAAAAGAAGTCAACATGGAATCATGAAGTGCACGCGGTTCACGAGGAACTACTAGGGGTTTGTGGGTCATGTATAAGCAAACTCTATAATTGTACTACATTTGCGCGCGTTGGAATGAGCTAGGATGAGGCCTCTGAAAGTAGCTCGTCACAGGTAGTGCTTAGCGAGATGGAAGGCAGAACAAAGGGTGAGGGATGATAAACCAAATTGGTTCGATACCAATAGGGAACGTTTCACCAACGTGAGAAACTTAGACAGAGACAAGGTTAAAAAATAGCAGGCGGCAACAAAGTGTAGTCACTCGCCAGTTTCGATCACGGTGTTGGAGGACAAAATGGCTCTTGAAGTTCAATCTGCACTAGCTATCCCTGCTATCATCAAAATAAGCCATATAAACATAACAGTTTTAGAAGAGGACAAGGTCCATAAAAGAAGGTGACAAGTAGAATAAAATTAATGGGTAACCGGCCAAGGGGAAGATAGAGAGAGAAGGAAGAAAGCCTGGGCAATGTACAGGCTAGTTAAGGATGTTTTGAGAGTGGAAGTCCAGAAACAAGGTTTAGCCAAGAAGCTTAGCTCCTGATGGAAACAGGTATGTGGTTATCAGGGGTTTATCTGAGCCTACTATGAAAGGGGGTAACCCAAGGATGAAGCCGAGTAGGCATTCCAAAGCATATGGCGACTAAGCCATTGATAATGTTTTGCATGTAACAGCCGAACACACAAGTGCTGGTCCGTTGTTCCCTGAGTTCGCTAACCGAAGTCAACGAGAAAGCCTAGTAGCCGCAACAATGCAGATCATCGTTGAGGTCGTGGAATGCCCCCAAAGATTTGTCCAGTTAACCGATAATGAACATATTACTTTTGCAAATTCGAATTTCTCTTTCTCGCGTCATTATTACACCATACTTTTTGATCGCGCTGATTAACATGCTGGACGCTAAGTCGTTGGTTCATGACCTAGGACGCTTTTCATGTACTTCATATAATGTCTAGTTTTGTCTGTTTTGTCGCTCTACTCAAATAGCTGACTCGTTGTACAACTATCAAATTTGGTGTTCAATTATGTATATGATAAAAATCACTGCGTTGATCACGCTCTCCTGAGTGTGTTTCTCACAAATGCATCGAGAAATATACCATTATTATTATTATTATTATTATTATTATTATTATTATTATTATTATTATTATAACCTTATCCACAAGGCCGCTTGACGAGCCATAAATGCGCAAGATTGCCGCTTGTAGTTTTTCTTCCGATAGAGTCGGTAAAAGCTCTCTTTCTGGAGACCAGTGTTTTTTTTATAGTCGGATTAGGCATTAGCTCTTCGACGTTACTGCAGCGCGTACAATATTATCGCGTCGTAGGGATCGTCACAGCTCGAACGTATTTGCTCGGCCGTCATGTTATATAACATTTTTGGCTACGAGAGTTGGTTTACTATGGGCCCATCCAAGTTAGCATTGCCATTGGAGAAGCAGCTTAAGCTGATAAAGGTACTTGTGAAATCCGGGGAAACCTCCGCAAAGCCTACAGCTATGAACGCCCAGTTTTTGATGTCCTGTGCAACATTATATCAGAGTTCCATTACGACTCCGGTTCATATGTTACATTTGACACGGTTCATGCGTCATGAGGATTTATCCACAGTTGATTCCGCTCGCCACAACAATGAATGGAAACTCAGACAGGTATTTCGTAATCCCGGTAAGGCCGAATTAGACAAGTGTCGTAACAATATTCTGCCTGATGAACCACGAGACCGTAATTTCACGGATACTATCAAGTCGCTTAATCATCTCTTTGGTGATCAATCTTCTTTGTTCAATATTCGTTGCAAATGTCCCAAGCTGGTACTGAACGATTCTGACGACCTCTTAACGCATGTTGGGCTGGCAAATCGTGAATGTGAACGCTTTAAGCTAAAGTCCCTGACGGACGATCAGTTCAAGTCACTGATGCTGATATGCAGTCTCCACTCTTCAAGGTTGGCTGACATACGTGCTCGGTAGCTGAACCGTTTGAAACAGTGAACAAATCTCGCCTTTAACGACATGACTGCGGAATACCAACGACTGGTAAACTTGAAGCGTGACACCACTCTGGTCCGGTCTGAGGGCCAAGGCGGTACCGGAGTCCACGTGGTTCAGCATCACGAAACTTCCAGTTGACGCAACCTCAGCCAGTCACACGACATACGGTCTGGCCCGAACAGCCCGAAAACTAGGATGAAGCCTCCGGTAGCATGTTGGCATTGTGTTGCTTGGTACTTCGTTCGGTTTTACCCATTCAAACAACACACAAGTCGGCAATGCAATCCGGTCGGTCACACGGAATAAAATTGTCAGTCAAGTAAGCAAAATACGCCTGTTGGTTCAAGTTTCTGATCAGATTCGCCATCCAAGTCACGATCCACAGTAGTTGTCAACAACAAGAGCATGGTGACAGTCCTCCAAGTCAACGCCTCAAGTCAACGTAAGTTCACAACCCTTCATATTGATGGTCAGTCAACCCGGTTACAGTTAGACACTGCTGTCGACATAACCATCGTTTGGGAGAAGCTCCGGCACAAGTTCGAGCAACCTCCGGTAGAAGAGGCTAAACGTATCGCCATCAATGCATGTGGTGGTCACGTTTTACTCACGAGTTACCGCTTTGTCGGATCAGCATTCCCATGATACTGTAAAACAATTCGAACCGCTTTTTAAACTCGGCCTCGGTCACTGCGCAGAAGCACCAGCTAGTTCGCAACTGCATCCTAGTTCCACACCATTTTTCGGTCCGAACCGACCGTTCCTTACGCGTCCCTGCCAGAGGTTGATGCTAAATTACAACGACTCGTAAGTGAAGGTGTCTTGACACCGGTGTTTCGTTCTGTACAAGCGGCCCCCAATTGTAGTTAGCAAGAAGCCAAGTGGAGAATTACGGATCTGTGCTGATTTCTCAACTGGCCCAAACACTGCGCTCCAAACACAGCACTACCCTTTGCGGATGTCAGGTGATTTTTTCGCATCCTTAACTAGAGGAAGATGCTTTTTTAAACTGGACCTTGCAGAGGCCTACCTCCGAGTGGAAGTTGCTCCGGAATCATGTGAGTTGTTCAGCATTAATTCTCGCCGCAGTTTGTTCCAATATAACCGTCTTCCCTTTGGCATCAAGACCGCTACAGCAATATTCCAGCAGCTGATGGACACCCTTTTGGCTGGCATTCCAGGTGTGGCAGTGTATCTGAACGACGTGTTCACTGTCGGCGTGACTCCAGAGGAAATGAGCGAACGAACTGAAAAATTACTGTAACGTATCCAGGACACTGATTGCCGTCTTCGATCGGAGAAATGCAGATTCTTCTTGCAATCCGTCAAGTTCCTCGGATTTATCTTTGAGGTTGATGGCCGACACCCACACTCGGAGAATATTCAAGATATCCAGAGAATGTCGGCTCTTACATACGTCAGTTTCCCTTGTTCATTTCTTGGGGTTTTTAGTTATTATTCGGCGGCTCTTCCATCATTTCATAATGTCAGGCCACCGATTAACAAATCGCTCAGTACAGACGTACTATGGAATTCGTCCAGCGATTGTGAATCCGCGCTTTCCCAACTAAATTCAATGCTCAGCTCCGATCCTTCTTTGGCTCAATACTACCCCAAACTCCAAATGGTTTTGGTTGCCGATGCTTCCGAATTTGGCGTTGGTGTTGTCATACCCCGCACTCTTCCCGGCGGAGCCCAGAAGGCTGCCGTGCACGCATCACGAAGTCTTACGCCAGCGGGGAAAAGGCACTGCCAGATCGAGAAAGAAGCTTTGGCTTTCGTGTTTGCAGTGCGGCGCGTCCACAAGATCATCTACGGGCGTGAGTTCCTACTGTTAACTGGTCATGAGCCGTTGTTGTCTATCTTTGGATCCGAAAAATGTACCCCTGCATGCTCAGCCGACAGGCTTCAACGATAGGTCTCTATACTCCCTGGTTACGACTCCGAGATTCAGTACCGACGAACTGACTAGTTTTGTCAGGCGGTTGCCCTATCGCGACTAGGTAACGACCACAACATATCGGACGAAGAAGCAGTCACTGAGGCAGTAACGGTAACAGACTATGATTGATTATTTTATGAGTGCCGTCACAGCTTTGCCAGTTACAGCTCTTGAAGCCCAACAGGCGATGAATGGAGAATGGGACGAATGGAGACTTTATTCCTCAACAGGCCACATGATACACCACAGTGGGTTGGCCAACCGAAAAGTTCGAAAAAGAATCGAAACAAGTTCACGGCAGAGGAAGCTTGCTGTGTGGTGAATAATTGCTTGACGTTTGGTGGGCGTGTCGTTGTTCCATATGACATGCGTTTTGATATGTTCCGCCAGTTCCACTCCGCACATCCGGGAATGAGTCGAGTGAAGTCCATCGCACGAAGCTACGCTTATTTGCCCCGTACAGATGAGGACATCAGTAGGTTCGTCAAAGACTGCACGCACTGCTAATAAGCAGCTGAAAGTCCCTTCGTTTGCCAGCGGAACCCTGGCCGCAACTCGACAAACCCTGGTCTCGGCTACATATCGATTACGCTGGTCCCACCAACGGAGTACATTATCTGATGCTCGTGGATGCCTAATCTAAATGGCCGGAGATTGCCACCGCATTACCCCCGACCATATCGAAGACCATGCATGTGTTGGGGAAAGTATTTTGCCAACATGGGCCTTTGGAGACCATCGTATCGGACAACGGCACACAGTTTACGTCATGTGAGTTCCGGAATTTTTGCACGCTCAAAGCCAGTTGTTACATACGTTCTCCGCCCATTATCCCCAGTCCAACGGTCAGGTTGAACGATTCGTAGATACTTTCAAGCGAGCTCTTCTCAAATCACAGGTAGAGGGAATGTCAGAAGATATCCTCCAAAAGTTCTTGGTTGCCTACAGAACCACACTCAACTGTGCCACACCAAATCAGCTGCCTTCCGCAAAAGCACTCATCGGCCGAAAGCTTCCGACAGTAACCACGCCATGCTGCCGAGAACCACGGCTTATCAAGAAACGCCACCAGTAAGGCGTGGGCCTTTATTTGAGGTGGGGCCAACCGTGTACATCAGGGATTACCGATCGAATGGTGAAACATGGAAACCTGGCCGCATCATGAATAAAAGGAGAAGCGTTATGTTTGATGCTGCTGTTGGAATTGAGACTTGATAGCGACACAAAAACCAATTACAATTGAGGAGTACCTTCGAAGAATGCAGCAATGAAAGAGATCTCGGTCAACATACTTTTGGATACGCTGAACGTTCCAGTTGGAACACCGATTTCGGAGAGCACAGCACATGCAGCGACTCAACAGCAGAACATTGTCGATAGATTCCTCACACCCCGACGACGGTCAGACTGCAAGAGAAAATCTACTGTGCGTTTTCAGTTGAATCGCAGGAACCACTAATACTAGTACTATGAATAAGAGAGCTGCCGGGGGTGTGAAATGCCCCCAAAATCTGTCCAGCTAACCGATAATGAACATATTACTTTTGCAAATTCGAATTTCTCTTTCTCGCGTCATTATTACAACATACTTTTTGATCGCGCTGATTAACAGGCTGGACGCTAAGTCACTGGTTTATGACCTAAGACGCTTTTCATTTGCTCCATTGAACATTATCCACAAAGCCGCTTGGTGAGCCATAAATGCGCAAGATTGCCGCCTGTAGATTTTCTTCCGACTGAGTTGGTAAAAGCTCTCTTTCTGGAGACCAGTGTTTTTCTTTTTTAGTCGGATTAGGATTTAGCTCTTCGGCCTTACTGCAGCGCGTACAATGTTATCGCGTCGTAGGGATCGTTACATCTCAATCGTATTCGCTCGGTCTTTTCTGGATGTAGCAATTGCCACGATCAAGCAAAGTCGGGTTACAGTGATGTCGATTGACTCCGCAGAATATGAGCATACCAGCCGTCATAATTGTGGTGAATTATGGACTGCAGCGCAGAAGTGCACTGAATATTCATGACCACGGATACAGTTAACATAATTACTAGTGGATCAACAGAATGCGGTCCGCGGATAGATTCACCTCCGTTGCAAATTCTTCCTAAGGAGAAAGTGCGTGCCGTTCACTGTAAAACTAGGTTGAGGTGATGGATCTCCCGCAAGAAACAGCAGTGCTCAAGCCTAATGTCTGAGCCGGGGACTGCTCAGCGATTCAAGGATAGTGAATGAACCGGTGGTCGTGAAAAGTTTCCGAGGACCTTGTATGCCAATTCTGTTGGCTTGAGGAGCTGGTAAGGGAGAACGTCGTTTGGGTTACTGAGACCTGGCTACGGAGAAACGTCTTCGTGAAAAAATCCCCTATCGGGATATTCGACCCACATGGAGAACAGACAAGAGAGTAGAATGGATGGACGTGTTTTGTTTTTAACAGCGCAGCATTGTCGCCAGTTCCAATAAGCAGAGTTGAATGTGGAAGGTAACCAACCACTCTTCCATAGCAGTTGGATAAACAAGTCCGACTCTCTTATGCGTTTGCAGAAGCCTCTTCTCTATCCACCAAGATGAACAGCAACCCCTCAGTCCTAGTAGATTGAAAGGATACATTTCACGACGACTCCCTGCTGTAGCAGATTTCAGTGCTTCTGATTTGGACTGGAGATTGATGCATGCTGTCAATGGTACGTTTGATAAATCATTGTTAGCAGTCCTATATAGGAAGGCCCTACTTCAGCTTTCCAGTGAGGTCACTAGCTGAAAGTACTGTCGGTGTGCTACAGTGCACCACTGAGTTATAACAAGAAACCCCAGTAGCATTTTCGAACTGAGGGTGGAAACACCCTTGAACAAGAGTGATCATGGCTTCATACGTCTGCAGTTCACTTGTGTGAACGCCAAATCCCCTGTTAGTCGTCGCAAATCCTTCAGGGGCATGCAGGTCCAGCGACTGAGGTCGGTCGCGAGGTAGCTGAGTTGATTAGACTGTCATGGCAATGTTGACGCCAAAGTAGCCTGAAACATAACTGAAGATAATTGTATGCAACTAACTGACAAGCACGCCTCATTAGGAGGAAGCTGGCGCAAGGGGGAAACCCTCTGGTGGAGAGTTAAAGTGGAAAAGGCGCATGAGTTGCAGGAGGATAGCTTGAGCCGTGTATAAACAGGCTGCGGGGCTTATCATTCCAACAGTAGAGGTAACGACGGCACCAAAGAGAACAGTGTAATTAGAGCTTTCTTCTATTGGGGACAGCCAGTTGACAATAATCAGGAGGCATCTAGCGGCCACTGGATTTGGAAACTGTCACACTGCGAAGCTACGCATTGTAGAGTGAATCAAGAATCTACCTGTTTTCTCTGCTACGACCAAACAGCCTACACCTGTGGCATCCCACGGTTCACACACATGTTCGTGCTGCTGCGACATGAGCCAAGTACGGGAGGAATAACCAGCAGATAGCTGTTCATATCAAGCGGCATGTGTCTAAACGGCGGGAATCTCAGTTAGAAAAGCTGGGCGCCTGAAAAGATGCTGACGGAGAGCACCCAGCATCATTGATTGCAAGGCACATAATCCAATCAGAACAGGGAGTCAGTTCCTGTAGTTTTCTCGGTTATTTTTTGGGTAACTGGAAACGCTCACCAAGTTCTTTCAAGATGTCTGCACCAAAGTAAGTCGACTATTTTTGGCGTCATGTTTAATGTGTTATTGAAAACTCGATGGAGAACGACACGACGCTACTAGCAAGTTGCAGCAGTTCACGGTTCAATCATCTCGAGCGTCTTTCCTCAGCAACGTTGCATTCGAAATCACTTTAACAAAGGAACAAAGATCTCGTGGAGGTTGGCGTGGTTAGGTCAGTGTGCACCATATCCGAACCGATTGGTCGAATCCTTTGTCTACTGAGTAGGCGTGAAACATGTAGATAAGATGCGTCTGTGTCCCGTGTTGTTCATCCGTTCACGCCACACTGAAGACAGGGGTTTGCTACTGCTTCGATTAATACAAGCGTGATGCGCGTAACTGATGAGAACCTCAGCACAGAATCGCTCAGCACGGAAAGGCAGACCCTTGTAAATCACTCGAGCTTGGTCGAAACATACGCTGTTTCTCCTACAGTGCATTTAGTGCGATGACCGAATCCCTCCCTAGGTTTTGAAGGTGGTATGTTTCTTTAGCAGAAAGCCGTGTGTACCCTCTATGCTCAGCAACATGTTTTCAACTGTCTGTTTGTCTCCCTCATGTGAGCCGCATTCGGCGCAATTGATCTAGCGAGCAGAGTCCTGCTGGTCGCCCCTAAACAGTACATTCTTAGAAGGCATCACCACTGGTTCTAAGGTATTATCTCGCTGAAATACAGTCCGGTTAGCATACTCAGAATGAATAGAGGAAACTTATTCAAAGGTTTGTCCACCGTACGGCATTTGCACAGTAGGCTTGGTAGTTTTGTTTGCTTTGGTCTCCTCCTCCTTAGTTGATATGTGTCTAATCATGTTCTCAATGAGTGCGTTTAGATACTGATTACTGAACAGCACTTCCTTATTGTGAGAAATCCTCCCACAGTTTTCTGTTTCCAGTTTTCGTGTTCGTTTGGTTACACCTTTAAGCCATGACCCCTGAATCGCTTGAACTTGGTCACGTATCTGTGTGTGATCAGAATGTAGGATATGTTGCTTCGGTGAACATCACATGGTTTGCGTCTTCTCGTTTTTTTCAGAACGGGTGGTGGACAGAGTCTGTAATGAATCTGGCAGACTATCATCTTGAGAACCTCAAATCCCTATTACACCATGTGTAGGCCAGAGGGGTCGTTAAAAAATGACTGAGCAGCATTGCTGACACTGAGGGAAATTTCACCGAATGATTGCTAAAAGCACAGGTTTTCTAAAGATTATTCGGTGCGTTACACGTTCCAGCCTGCGGAACTACTGAAACTGGGCTCGGCACAAAGACTGCAAGAGGAACCTTGATAGAAGAATTTAAGATAGGAGGGGAGGAGAAAAGTGTTAGAGTGGATAGGTGATAGGGCTAGACGGTATCCATTCAAGGATATTAAGACCTCTCAGTGGTGTTCCGCGGGAGCCTCTCAGTCATTTGTTTAATCTCACCCCAAAGAAAGCCATCATCTTAGATCACTGGAGGAAGACAGATATTGTACCCACACATGAGGGACAAAAGTAACACGAGTTCGGGAACTACCGACCAACAAACCCCACATCGGTCTTCCCGAAACTGGTGTAAAGTATCTCCGGAGAAAGGATTGTGGAGCACCTTATTAAAAATGGTCTTATTTTCGTAGGCCATTATGGGTTCGTGTGGCTTATACCTTGTCTCACCAGTGTGGTTTGTTTCCTGGACGAGACAGTATAAAGGTTGGATGTGGAGTAAAGATGAAGTTATCTGCTTGGACTTCAGGAAGGCGATTGGCTGAGCGGACCACCTACGGCTTTCCATCAAGGCTGCTGACATGGATACCGGACAGATTTAGGAAGTGCACATTCAACGCAGAGATAGAGAGGGAAACGTCCACAGAATGTTAGGCGATTTGTTTGGAACCTCGGCGGCTACCGTTAGAGCTGACATTGTTTTTTGTTCATCAGTGACCTCGTTAAAATCCTGAAGTGCCCCTGTTAAGTCTTCGCTGATGGTCTGAGGACTGCGGAAAATCCTGAAAGCTCGCGCATTCAGGAGGGCCTGAATACTGTTTAGAGCTGATAAGGTTAACGGCAGCTAACCTTAAACGTGGAGTAGTCTAATAAGTTTCTTGCTGAGGAACAGTCAGGGTCGAGCAGGTTTTCTTGGTAATGAGGGTGGGGGGAAAGTTTGGGAGGCGGAGGCAGCCGAGGACTGGAGAGTGCCGTAGAGAGGAGCTTCAGAGTTTCCTAGCGGAGTTTAGAGGCAGCCCGGAAATGGAACAGAGCGCAGTATATACCGGAAAGAAAGTTCGTGCCAGAGAGAGCGCAAGTACTGCTGTCACATTGTGTAGAAAATACGGGGCCACATCTGGACTACCATTTGTAAGCCTGGAACCCGTATATAGGGAAAGACACAATGGTATTCTGGAAAGTTCAGAGGTGACGACAAGGAGGGAGGGTGGGGTAACTGGTATAAAGACAGATTAATAAAAGAGATTTGGGACAGAACTCAACGAAACCTTTGATATTTTCAACGTACCAGTCGGAATTGAAGCGGAGTCTCTGTTCAACTTACATACAAATCCGTATGTTCGACGTCACAGTCTTGAGTTGGAGAACCTGAGAGTTGTCGTACTAATTAGGACTGACTCTTGCGCATGTCCTGTTACGAACAGTTGGAGCATACTTCAACGTTTGCAATATCTCATGATAGTGTGACAGAGTGTGAAAGAAAATTTAATGGGCACTGGTCACCTGTCTCTCCAGACTTGTAGTGGGAGGTTCGTTTGAACGAACTTCGTTAATACTGTGCCAACCGTAGATTTCAAATGGCCAATTTCTCCTCTATATTTGCAATTACTGTCATCTTTTTCCTACTTATTTGCTTCACACAGAATGTAGTTTCAGTATCTGAAAGTACGGGTTATGGAGCATAAATCCATATCAACCACGCACTTTTCACTTCTAGCATGGCTTTCCAATGGAAGGATAAACTTGTGTGTATCTTCGGTGAACGTGAGTTTGTGCTCTGAGAGTACTGATAGCGTGAACTCAGTATTTCATTTACTGGATCCCATTATCACTCATGGAAGTAAGGACTTTATTCCCTTATCGCCTCAGCACCAGGCGGCCTCAGAAACTCACTGATTCAAGAGTCCGGATAATTTCCGTGCAAAGCCGCCTCCTCCTAGAAACTGAACATGAACAATTACAGCACCAGGCGAAAAGTTAGGCTGAAACGGACACTGATAGCTGTGTACAAAAATCGATGGGTATAGCACGGAGTGAACAGTGGGATAAGTTTACATTGACAACATAAATTTCGGTGAAACTTCCATTTACCCGCGCAATAAGTGACCCGTGATCGTTTTGATCATTTGTACATTTTTCAAATCAACGAAGGTTCGCTTATTGTCCGAGATGACAAATCAATCAGATCCCGGAACCTTGGACTTTCGGCTCCAAACCAGTATATCAATCGCTGGAATATGACTTAATTTTGTTTTAGCTGTCCAATTGTGAAACTATAACGTGATGCCCTAGAGCCTTTATAACTGTACGAATTTGATACCCACGTGAATAAACGTTGAATAGATAAAAGATGCCGAACAAGTATAAAGATGATAATTCACGTGTTTTAACTGCATCGGATGAAACACCCAATCAGTGTGTTGTTCGTTCTTGCGTAGCCGGTGGTGAAGCTTTAAGACCATGTAGTAGCGTAACGTCCCTACCAACCATATGCTCAGCAACCAAATATGAGCTTCGCAAGAAGTTAGCCATTCTTTGTTTTTGTATATATCCACAGAAATTACTTGATTGGGAGCACAGCCGGTGGAGCAGGAGCCATGCTTGGAAGTCGAGAGTTAAACCGTGTTTTCCCTAGTAGATGCATCTGGGTTCATGTTGTAACATGGAATATGTCCAGCCCAAAACAACAAGTATTCAAATGATTATAGAGTATAATATTTGAAGCAATATCCAGATGACCTGAGCAAACTGTTTTTTAGCAGTCCTTCAAACGATGTTGCCGGTATTTACTTAGTATGCTTACAAGAGATACCCAATGAAAAGTAAGTTTTTGATTGAAAATATTCATCACATCCTAGTATTCTATATATAAATGTATCAGACAACTTAAGCAAAATGTCTTCGGGTTATCACTTTGCACCCTAGTAGCACGACCGTTCCTTGAGTGTTCCCTGAGCGTTCCCTGAGAGTTCCCTGAGCGTTCCCCAAGTGATCCTTGCGTGTTCTAACTAAACACTTTGGGAACACTCAGGGAAAGGTGGGAGAAAAAGTGCACGCAGCCACATTAAGCGATCTTTCATATGCCACCCATTATTTGTTTTCCTACGGAGCTCAGTAGCGTTAAACGGAAATCTAATTTTGCACAATAACGACGACGCAATGTTCCAATTTACGAGAAACGATGTAGAAGGCACATAAATATTCATAAGTTATATTAAGCGCAATTTTTACAGCAACATCTGTTTAACTTTGACGAGTACGTAATTATAATCACAGTGCAAAAATGTCGGTAACGAGATCGTCGGCTTCTTTCGTTGCCCGCAATCTGGCCCTCTGAATCCATCTTTGAATGGTTCCCTTGACGTCGACGTGCAAAACGCCGGGGTAAGCCCTCTTCATGATGGATTTTACATTTAACAAGTGGTGATTTATGGTGATCGAACATACCAACGATGGCTGCGGCCAACGGCGAGGAGGCAATGGTGATGCGATTGTTCACTCCTCTCCATTTTTATAGTTTTCGCCACTTCATCCGTCAGTAGTGTTCTCATAACATTACGAGTGCATTCACCCATGGATGTGCCGCTGACACTGCTGAGAAAGGTCATCTGCTTGCTGTGAATCGGAAAAGTCAAACATACAAGCTGGGTATATATTTCTGCTTCTTCCAGCTTCATTTTCAGCAGCTGCATGTCCCCTATGGACTGCATGGGGAATCGCACGGGGAAGTGTGCAGTGGATGACGTACCGGGAGCTGCATGTTGGAATCGCAATGCAATCACTTACAGCCGTAGGGCATGTACCTCCTTGCGGATTCGGATGTTTTGGAAAACTAAGTTCTCAATTACACCTGGTGAACACGGTGATTTTTTGTATTGAACAAACTAACCTTTTAACTTTCTCACTTCTTTGGCTGTGGCGTTTTTAGCACACTGCCTCACTGTGTGCTGCTGGTGGACTAACGATGGTGGAGCTAAATGCGTACTGATTGACATTTTACTGATGACATACCTGGAAGCAATAGGGCTGGAGAAAGAGTGCAGGTTCTCCAATGACCCCAGTGTCCATCGTGGTTGAGATGGAGATGCATGGGACATATTCTCCAACTGTGGTGGTAGTGGAGAATAGTCGATATCGACGCTGTACACTGGAGATTTTCGTTTCTATTCCACTTCATACATGAAGTCAGAACGAACGATAGGTTGTCTGCAAGTGTGACGTAATGCGATTTCACTGTACCTCTTACGTTTGCTACCGCGATCCATTATATCCGTGGTGTCAGACGATGGTATGTCTGACAATTGTTCCAGTATTCGTTGGTATCTGTAGGCCAGTTGCAAGTCATCTAGAAAATGTTAGGAAAATCGAAAGCGCATACATGTTGCGCGATGCATCTTGACTTTGTACAGCTTCGAACCAGTGGGTGTTGTCATTCAACCCAAGAACAACTTGTGATGCTTCGTGGATGGCAATCCCGGCCAGAGCGCAAACCCTGGCTGCGTAATCCACGACCTGCGCACTATGCCCACGCTTTAATAATCGAACTCAACATCCTGATGCATCGGAAAATAAAAGTGTTCATTAGCGCAAGCATTGTTTTGTTGCTCAAGAAAAAAGAATGCAATTAGGTAAGATTTATTTTACGGACAAATTTCCAGGTGTGTATTACTGGGTAAAATACATAACTGTTCTTTAATGGTAAAAGCAGTCCTTCACACTGGATACGTTCACGGTCCACTCAGCAGGTAGATGTGGATACATGGGAACACAGAAAAATAAAGAGTCTGCTGGAAGGCAACATCTTGTCAAAAATATCGCAAAAATTGCAACTTGGTCCACAGCTGAAAATGTTTCATACTTCAATTTAATTTTCGTTGAAATATGACCTGAAAAATTTTACGTGCTTCATCCTCGTCCGCCAGAAAGCTGGAATGCCTATCCTGACGAACAGTCGGACGACTGCTTCAACCAGCATTAAACTGAAAGTAGGCGGCATGGTTCAGAAACAAATCTTATATCATCAGTTTTATGAATGGAAATATCTTTGAACATGTCTGAAAATATAACAAAGAGTTAGCTGTAGCTTCTAGAGTGGACAAGCAAATATACAATTAAACTTTATTCTGGTAAGGGTACGACGTTCAACAACATACGTCTATACATGCTTCCACCTCTAAATGAAGGCCATCTGACGGACCTTTCGGTAATCATCCAGTCACTGCGAACAATAGCGATGGTGTCAAAAGATTTAAAATGCAAAATGAGGTACATCCGCGGGAGAAACAGATTAAAATGAGTTCCTTATGTTGCTCTGTTTGTGTGCACCCATTGAATACGAGAAGTCTGAGAGAACCGTTGAAATAACCCGTACCTATTTATTGAAAATATGTAAAACAGGTACAAGGATACAGCCATCTGTATGAGGAATACCGAACCATTTTTTTAGTAATAGTGGTGATGGAATTATTATAAGTGTTAGGGGAAGGGGCAGTAACGAGATGGATAAGCAGATCGTTGGAATTGGGGTAATGATTGAAGAATGGTGGCACTTTGTAAACATTCTTATGACGGCCATAAAGGTCAGAAATAATCAGTAAATATCTAACGAAGGAAACATAGTTGGGTATCAGCAAAGGGTGACATAAGATGTACATACAAACGGACAGTCCCATAAAGTGTTCATACTTATCAGAATCCAGTAACCCATGCAGTAAAACGGGACCAAGAGAGAGCAACAACTGTCTGAATCCCGTTAATTCCCAGCGTTCAAGCGCCGTTATCGGGCGGCACAGTCTTTTAAAATCAACCGGTGTGTGCGTATGCACCTTCTTTATTTGGTCACATATTACACGAATAGAAGTAGGACTAAGGCGGTGTCCGGCATTACGCGATGAAGATATCCAAAGATCGATCAAACGCTTTGTTACATCTAGGCAAACTAGGTGCAAAAAGCCATGCGGGAATCTCTGGATCGTATCCAAGAGTAGAAAAAGGAATGGGGAATCGCTGGTGTGACGGTGCACGTCGGTCTGGGAAAGAAAACTTTCAACTGCTCTGTTTTGGCAGTCACAGTTAAGGAGGGTAAGCCTGTGTGCTATCAACACACCACGCTGAATGCAGTGGTCACAATGGAAATAATCAGAATGACATTTGCATTGTCTGATGAAGCAACGAGCTGGGGTACTACATATAACGCTTGAAATAACCACAGAGGTGCTTGCAATGGCCCTTGGAATGACCAGCCCTTCGCGGTAAATAGCATTCATTTAATCAATGCATCGCCGCATGTACGCTTGAACGTCGGAAGGCATCACTGGTCCTCTGTAAACACCAGCCACGAATGGTGCTGACACAAAGGGTCATATAGCCCTGCACAGGATTGACCATGACTGTGTGTTAATGGAATTGTATGGTTGCATGCCCTCTACGTTCCACTATGGTGACAATTCATTGCAAGCAATTTCGGAAGACCGGCAGAGAACAGCACACAAACTGCGGATCAAACCAAACTAGACACAAGCTCCATTTCCTATGACCACTTCATCACCAATTCTCGGGGAGCCCATCAGTGTTCGGGGCGTCTTTTGGCAAATGGGGGTAGTAGTATATCATAGACTTCAGTATCATTCGTCTGTGTTTCAGTACGTTTCCTCGTAGGAACCACTCAGCGACGTCCTGCTGAACGGTACGTCAGGGAGGGGTAACAATGGAGCACGATGGTCCTACGGGGAACGTTTATAATGAAGCTTCCCTCATTATCTTCATGTGGATCATTTCCCACTACTCCGTATGGTAACTCGGTGGAGGAAGAGACGGGTGCATTGGCAATGGTCGATTCCACCACGTTTAGGTGCATCTTTTCTTGAATGCTTGAATTGCATATTAGAATAGAAATAGATTGGGATATAGAAATCGTACATCAAACTGGAAGATGAGACATTCGGTTCAGCCAAATGTAGACAGCCGTTCCTTTAATCCCACCTTGACGTTTATCCGCGGCAAAAACACTTAATCCGCTGCATGAACCTCTTCCACTTTCGATAAATAGTTGACGCTGAACTGCGATCTTTCATCTTTTGCAGAACGTAATCAGCATTGTGTGGTTATGTGATGACACCCAGAAATATATCACTGCAAATTACCGGCATCTGAAGTTAAACTGCTCTAGGCATAAGAATTTATGAAAAAGTGGTGCAGTAAAACAGTACAACAATGTAACACATTAAAATGTAGACATTGACATATACAGCTGGAGTAGAGGAGTGGAGAGAAATGTGTAGTGTTCCAGATTATGGCGTATTTACCGTGAAAAAACCACCTCCTATAAAATGCCCCACCTAAAATGTGGCTGTGTGCTGATTGAGTTAAAACGTCTTCTCTAGGGAGCATTAGAAATGTAATCCCAACAGTCATCGAACAAGTTGGTGTTTGGAAACAAATCATACACTTCCAGCAACCTTTCGGAACGTGATAATCGATTGTTCTAGCCTAATCTGAAACCAATGGCAGCAACTAAGAGAAGAAAGAAAGAAAACGAGAAGTGGACCGCAGCTCAGTTGAATTACTCAAAAGCGCACCAAGAAAAAAGTGACTAGAGTATTTGTGTGCTTTAAATGACAATAGAGAAGATGCACATTAAACGGCCTTGATTAACGATGTGATAGATGGGTGGTTTGAATAAATAAACACATTTGCCGCTTGTGATTATTTACTCGAGTAAAATAAGTGACGCTGAGTCTTCCAAGTAGCAAAATGGTAGGGGGCCTGCGCCAGTCCCGTGCGGCAAACGGCGAGTTAAAGGCTGGCGGACAGTGAGACTAGGGCCCCGCGCCGGCCCATCGCGAGCAACGGCGGACATTGGAAAAAATCCGTGAACGGCGCTTTCTGGCCCCTCCAAAATTGACTTCATTAAAATCAATTTCGCCATTCATTTTCAGTACTTCCGAAGCTTCCCAAACCCCCTGACTAATTTAAAAAATTCGAGAATATAACAGAAAATATTTTCTTGTTTCCATACGAGTACCTACTAGGCAAGTCCACATATTCCGCCACCAAATCTTTCTCAAACAAGTCATATCTGCTTCACCGCCAACTCGATTTCTTACATATAGTTCACTAGAAATTGTAGTAGACATGGAAGATGACAGGAAAAGATACAACGGTGAGTAAGAAACGGCCTATCTCCGGAAGTGTTTGGGAAAAAGCATAACAGACATACAGTATCCCCTCCAGGCATTCCAGTAATGCCACACCTATTAGCCAGTTCATAATAGACAGCATGAATATGACCTCGTAAACTGATACATAATTTGGACACGTATCATAATACTACAAGTTTTATAGGTGTGTTTCAAATTCAATATCTCCCTAAGTACTTGAGTCAGAACAAATATAAAATAATCATCCGAAATTACCATTTATAAGTACCGTGCTCTCGAATAAGAGTGGAACCTTCAAACTTCCACAACACCTACCATTGCGAGCGCGACAGATTATATAACAAAAATGTCCAAATTCAAAATTTCGTTTAGCCAAAAGTCACTAAATGTGCTGAAAACAACAACGCAGATTTCAAAGTGAAGCTGATGGGCTCTTGATTTCGAAATAGTGATTTCAGCAGATACTTGTTTTTAACATTTTGCTCACAGCCCGGCGAAACCCACGGAATGCTGGCATATATCGGCGGGAAGTGTGCTATATGGGTTGTGCCAGCTCTCCTGTAACAGAAGCACACAGAATTGTGCGTACATAACGAACAACCGGGACAACACAGTTGTAGCCGCGATCTTTGAGAAGTCAGACGATCGCTGGTCACCATCCCTCTATTAGCTTACAACTCACTTCGGGCCAATAGGAACCAATTTGAGTTTTTTTTATTTGCCGAGCTGCCTGTGTGAATCAGTGCTGGTACTTAGGAGGTTTGCGCTCAGCACGTACTATCATAACGAACTAAATATGAAAAAGAGATCTCAAATACGTTGTACAATGCAAGGCACACCACATCAGTTCGTAATTGGCAAGTTAAATCTGGTCTTACTGTGCTTAATCTTTAGATTAATTTGGCAGGTGGGAAATAACCTGGGGAAGAAAACACCTATTTAGTGTTTATGCCAGCTAAACACCATAGGTTGGAGTTTGAAGCGATCGCTTAGCCCACAAAGAAATCTTGTGGAAACTTACTTCATTACCATTACTGCGTCCGTGTGAGCCGCGCACTGACCTTCACTGATTTCCTACCAAAAACCTTGTTCAGGAACAACAGCAGTAAACGAAATGAAAGGAGGAGGCGAGAAGATTGCATGCCCAACTCATAACACTCAAAAGCGCGCCGTTTAAAAGTACTTTGAACAACGATCGGGAGGTTCTAGGCAAACTGACTTTGAAGTCTGGAGTAATAGATGATTCGTTAAGAAAGGACAAGTATCCACTGCACGCAGTTAGCTGCTACATTCATGAAAATGGCACTGCGTTCGTAACAGGCCTCCTGTTATGTATGAACTATGTACACAGAATCATGCCTACAAAACTGACAGACGGAGCGACACGACTGTTTTTAGGATCCCCAGAGCTGCCACAGGAGCGTCACACAGTAAGACCTCAGTTCTTGTTTCCCAAATTTATTGATTCATTTCCCTGTCTTATTCTCAGCTACCTGAGACGTGAATTTCGGTAGGCGTTGAAACAAGTGCCTCCCAAGTGAACGAAATATGTGAGGAAAAGCAGTCTAGTTTACTTTTAACCACTCATCTATTAGCTCCAACACAGTGCCCGTAACTCAACCACACAGTGTTCACTGGCGTTACGGCCTGCATACAAGCGACAAGTGGCCGTGATGTTGTTTTCGTTGGCTTGTTTGCTGCCAAAAGACTGTTTACAGCCAGTCGCTACCGAAGAACACATCAAACAAATGTACCTCTATATATAAAAGTGTGCATGCCCAGGACGAATACAGCATCATACTATGGACATATGATACGCTTGTGCTGAACCAGAGTAATAAGATTTTTGGGGATGATTGCCAACCCGATGGGTTGTAGTAAGTTTTCACAGAAAAATGCTAAAATCATCGCTGTGATGTGGACACCATCTCATTAGTGTCCAAAAGTGAATTGTCTGTTTTGTATCCGTTGGAGCATGCGCCAAAAGGATTCTAAACTTCGAGAATCACTGGTTACATATTGTTTAGTCTGCCATTAGCGAAGAAAACACTAACAGTCTGAACTCACTTGAAAGAGCTGAGAATCTTGGTGAGGTAGAAAGTCTTGCTAACCATTAACAATTTTGTCTCAGCTTCTGAGACGCATACGTAAATCTAGTTGATTAGCTGGACGTTTGCACAGTTCTGTGCATTGTGTGGTTTTGAGCATTGTGCGCAGTACTTCATGTGGCTTATTAAAACGCACGAACAAAGTGATGGGAAATAGGATGAAGTGACTCATTGTAGATTAGGGATGTGCTTCAGGTACGTGAAGAACAGGAGAGATTCCCGTCCGGCTGTGGGTGTGTTGGTCATCTTGCGATGGATCTTGAAGCATCGACACTTTTGTAAACAGCCGATGGTCGTGGCTTTTCAGACTTGAAAGCGGCGTTCTATTCGGCCGCTCGTAACATTCTATGGAAATGCATCCTTTCCAAAAGAGTGCCGTTGGAATACAAGAATCTGCTGAGGTCAGTCTTTGTTCACTCCGCAGGCAGAGTGAAAGGCTATGATCAACTGTCGCAGGTTTTCATCACTTTTAGTAGTGTTCGCCAAGAATGTCCATTCTCCCTTTTCTTTTTTGACGTCATCATAAGCAACATTCTAAAAGGTGTGCTTGAGGTATCCAGTAAGATTGGTGTTGAACTTTATTCTGGCGCTAGGTTGACCCACATGGAGTATGCAAATGATAGTTTTTCACTTATTCACTTCATAGAAGACGCGCAGACCATGCTAAAAAAGTTAAGTGACGAGTTGGTTTGTATAGAATGCGCTGTGCACCTTCAAAGTGAGAAGTGCTGCTTCAAGGCTGAGGCATCCCTGTTCATACATTGTTTTTTACAGCCTGAGACCGTGGATAATTTCACATACATGGATTGCACCACCTCGGCAACCTGTAACACGGCTGATGAGATATAATTGAAGACAAAAAGGCGTATGTTACTTTTGCCAACTCGCGTCATCTGTGACGACGCAAAGACGTTCGGCTACCGCCGAAGGAAGAGTAAATAATACTTGTGTGCTCTCTGTCTTGTTCTACGGCTCGAAAATGTAGTCGTTTAACAATAAAGATGCCAGCAGACCTGCTGTATTTGATTACTTGTGTCTCCGCCAATTAACGCCCATCGATTGGACTGATCGTGTGAGCAATGTAGCCGTTCGCTGACGCGTATTCCAGAGTGCGCTATCGTTTGGTCACCTATCCGCGATACACAGTCTGCGACGGTTGGATTAAGCATTGCTGAGCGTTTGCCACACCGAATATTATACACTGAGACCATAACCACTTGATGGAAACCTGTTAGTCACGAGATATGAAGATTTCAACTGTTCCAGTGAACAGAGTTAGTGGGTAGCAACTATCTGAATGGGGTCCTTGTAATCACGCAGATTGCTGGTTAAAAACGATATCCGAGATGGCGGTGTGCTACAGTCAACGGCGTATCTGCATCTATGCCGTTTCTAGTGCTCCTGCCTAATTCTTTGTCTCATCATTGTTATTGCTGCTACTACTACTGTTCTACTCTTTTCAGCAACATTTCTTCACGCCAAAGATGAGGTGAGCGACGGCTCAAGCTACAGTAGCTTCTATTCAGGCCCATGGCTGTTAGGGTGATGGCGAATGGATACAATCTGTTTTGTCGTTCCAGGTGTTTACCGGAGGAATTCATTGTGAAACTACGTTTAAATTTATATTAGGCTTGTTTGACTTTCAATACCGAAGCATAAATGCACAGAGAATGTGTACGCGGAGTAAAAACGGACAACCCGCATCGTTTGAGAAAACGTGTATTTACCGGTATATGAGTCTCAAATATCAAATATTCAGGTATATAGCGAAGGTTAAACTTGAAAAAATGACAAGGATTGCGGCAGACATGCTTGGGTGGACTATTGTGAACTTCTGATAAAAGTTGACTACAAGTAAGTATCTTTGAACGTTTGTTCTTGTAAGGGCACTCAGAAAAGTTAAAACAGACGTAAATGTACCTCATCAACTGTTGGCCCGGCTCTGCAAAGTGTGATCTTCTGAGAAGCTTACAAAACATCGTAGAGGACACGATTACCTACAACGATCTTGATTGTTTATCATTCAAACCGCTCAAGGAAAATACTGCACTCTAGAACATGTTCATAATTAAACTGATGAGCGGTAGTTCATCGACGAATTACGCGTGGGAAAACAGCAGTCCACAGCAATGTGCATGTAAACAATTGAAACGGTTAGAATTTGATATGAACTCATAAGGATGTAAATAATATACAAAAAAGGCGTTCAGTAAGACAATTTATTTGTTGTTCAATTCGGTCGGTCCCACACCACTCGTGCGCCTACTTTTGTGGACCGAAAATCAAAACCGCATTGCAAAAGATTTCCGGCTAAGCGTCCTGTGTATTTCTGACTAGTTTTACGTGTTTGGCTGATGTCACCTGTGACAAATTTCGAACCATGTTTTCGCGCCAGTTATGAAAGTTTAGCTGATGGTGTCCGTCATTCATGCACTGTAGACTTTGATAGTAAATTACCGCCGTGCTGAGATATTTTATTGAGCGTTGGAATAATTGCTTACCTTACCTGTCCAGTCAACACGAAATTAGCTCAGCAAATCTGAAAGGTGTAGTGCTGACCACCGCGGAAATATCTTCTTTGGAGAACAAAACATGAAAACTAACTTGCGCCAAGACTTACTAAAGAAAAATGGCGGGAGACGATCCCATTGAAAGACCTCAGAGGTGATATTGATTGCATAATCTGGACTACGCTCTTGAAGATACCAAGGTAAATGCCACATGATCGCAACTAACCGGGGTTTTGTTTAGTATTCGGTGCAATGAGAACAACCAAGAGCTGTGTTTAGACTGACTTGTGTGTATTCATGAAGTCACCTTTGACAGCATCTGACTAGCTGTAAAGTATCCGGCGTGAGTGATACTATCTTGAAGGTTTTCAGGCAGTTGTTGACAACTAAATTGACTCAACCAATCTTTCGTACCAGCAAGATCATTGTCAGTAGGATGAATCTCTCAATAATGCCACGAATGGCTGTGGTATAGAAGAATTCGGTGAAAGGAAAAAATGTGATGAGTTTTTAAATACCGCCAACTACATGACCTGCGCTATTGTAAATCAGCTTTTGTTCAATGACATACGAAAAGATAGTGATCTGCAACCAAAGTGGTCCCAATAAACTGCCATAGGACTTCAGCATGTGTAAATGTAAACTAAAATTGCTACCCTAAACTAAAACCAGTGATAACCAAACACCATAAAAATCCCTGAGGAGACTTCATTTTGCAGAAGTGTTAGCCGGGCCAAAGTTGATGAATATCGCTGATCCTGGCCCTAGTATCGATAAGAACTCACAGTTCCTTCGAACCCTCGTTACTACAGTCGAGACTACCTGCGTTTGCAAGTTTAGCAACATACGTCGCTGTTGTTAACTAAACTACCTAAGTGACGGTATTGGAGCACGCCCTGATTCACTTTTTGATCTTGTATTAAAAGTTTCAGTAGTATCGACACTATATTTCTGAACCATCGGATCTTGTACAACTCCTGAACGAAAGCCTGTTGAATAGGTTTACCTGAAAGACTATATTGTCTACACGGACATACCCTTTCTGTTCCAAGATTTCTGAGCCCACTCCATTTGGTGAGGCCAAAGTGAACGATGTGTAAATTACGACGGAAGTTGCAGACATTGATTGCATTGCAAAACTTCCAGATGCCTCGTGGGAAAGTATTCAAATTTTCAAATGATTCCTCGACGTATATGCTGTCACCTTGCGCTCTATGTACGGCGATAACTTCTTGCCCATAACAGATAGTGAGTAAAATCTTCTCATTTGCATAGGGTTGGAATGTTTTACACTGATATCACTGAAATGAACAAAGAAGAATATTGCCCACAAATGAAATTGATTGAGCGTTCACCTGTGATAACTTGGTCGTACTTGATTCCGAGGTCGGTAATGCGGTGATTAACATGAGCGTTGCATGAAAGCATGCTTGGAAGTTTAAACCCGGTCGCAGCAAGGATACACACTACTGACAAGATGGAGGGTCGAGTCTGATACGTATTTTCGTGAGTGGCTGACTGAAAAGTCTGTCTGAAAGTGAAGGCTGGGATCAGATATGATCGACGTTTAACCTTAATTTAGTAAGAAAGATAAAAACTGCTAAAGCGGGACCAAAGGAATGAACTAAATATAATGGGGATGCGCGTGCACCATTGACTGCGGCACATTGCGATCCAAAATAGCATTTCTTGTCCACGGTTCAAGACCATCATATCGATCCGAAGGATCTAACCACCTATTCTGTCGAACTTGACCTAAACAACGGGAAAGATTCTTCCAAAACAATATCAGCGCATTGCACAGATTCTATTTTCACCACCAGTGCTTCCACTGTTCTCTCCGTTAACTAGTCATCCCTAGTGCTAGGCAACTCAAGTTACATGGGTTAGTGAAGTGAGTATTTGTTTTTACAACAGTGTTTACTAAAACCAACAGGGGTAACCACTAAATACAAAACAGCGTTTTTATTTAAAGGAGATAGATTTATTGCCTGAACTGTAAAAAATGATCATTTGAAGGATTTTAACTGGGAAAACCGGAGAAGTTTATATCGTAAGAGGTCTTTGTGGGTCACCTAAACACTTGGAGCAAGCACTGTCTCACATTGTGAGAATTTTTCGAGACACCTTTCATAAATTCCTTCGGGATGCACCAGAAATTTGACCGCGGAACTACGCTTCTTTTTTGTGCCCTGATGGAGCTAATGAACATTCTAGTCATATCATCTTCGACGTTCCCAGAATTACACAAAACTATGGAATGAGCGTTGCCTATCTATTACCACACCTATCTAGTATTGAAAATATTAAAATTCGCGTGTTAATTTCACACGAGCTGTTAACATCGAATTTATTTTACTGGTAAAGCCGCCTCACATCGTGCTGTGCCATAATCCCCCAATATTTTGATGGGTGTTGGCTGCTTTTTAGCCAATGATACTACATTAATGATTATTGAGTTGTGAACTAAGTGTTTCACTTGCTACTCTAGTGCGCCCAACACCCTTTCTGATGCTGCAGCCAACTAGCGCAATAGGCGGCTTAGACGAATGATGATCTGACATAAGGAAACACAGGTGCATAAAACACTGTTTCGTTCGTGTGTAGTATAGCTTGTACATTCGGTAACTCAAAAGCAGATTCCAACGCCAAGAAGACAATGAACTAGAGGCGACTACTGAAATAGGGTGTACGCACTAAGGGAACGTGCTATCAAGGAGAATGACAATGTACACGTCAGTCGTTCAAGAGTGTAAGTATTACTGATGAGTAGTCGGGGATTTGGTTTATTTTCAAGTTGACCATCACTCACATTTGATCGCAGCGTTCGCATTCAGATAGACTTTCCAGCCAGCCTCTTTCGAAAAGAAGCACTAGACTCGAGTTTCGCTCTCATTAGAGCTCGTCAGTAGTGCATATCCTTGCCACGGCCGGGATTTGAACTCCGGACATTCCAATCATGAGGCAACCGTGTTAACCACTGCGCCATTGACCTCACATTAGGCACGACCGAATTATCAAATCTGAACGCTCAACCACTCTCGCTTGTGAGCAATGATCAGGTTGCCCGATCGTCTCGAGAGGAGACACAGTTACTGCCTGTTAACTCCAATCGATAACCCCGCGATTAGGACTTCCGAGACAGGTCGAGATCACAGAACTCATTAAACCTGCAAGGCGATATTTTAGATTACTGATGAGTAGTCGGGGATTTGGTTTATTTTCAAGTTGACCATCACTCACATTTGATCGCAGCGTTCGCATTCAGATAGACTTTCCAGCCAGCCTCTTTCGAAAAGAAGCACTAGACTCGAGTTTCGCTCTCATTAGAGCTCGTCAGTAGTGCATATCCTTGCCACGGCCGGGATTTGAACTCCGGACATTCCAATCATGAGGCAACCGTGTTAACCACTGCGCCATTGACCTCACATTAGGCACGACCGAATTACCAAATCTGAACGCTCAACCACTCTCGCTTGTAAGTATTCGTTGTTCTGTTTTAACATGACCTACACGGAAGTTCATGCAGTAAACCACTCCGCAGGCCAGGCGTCCTTTGCAATCACAACACAGTCAAATGTGAAAGGTTGGTCACTTTTGTCCACCTCCGTGACCTTCGCACCTCACAGAATCGGTGACCGTAAGCTTTAAAAGAGGTGTCTGCTTGTCTTATTTTGTGGCATAAATACCATTTTCAGTGGACTGTATTGTCTGCGAAACCGTTGGGGTAACTGCGGTTTGAAATAGCTGTTTCTCAGGTCTCTAACAATTGTTGTAAGTTTGTCTAATACATTTTTGTGTGAAAAATTTACTTGAGATCGTTTTGCCAGCACAATCGGCAAAACCGGATAATGGATGAAGTTCCGTTTGTTTGACTCTTTCCACTAGGTATGTAATCATGGTGTGTCGTAAGCTGTTTATAAGGCTGAATTTGGGTTACCATCTGTCCCTAACTGTTTGTGATTAGAGATACTTCTAATGGTTAACCACTTCGCAGAAATCCATCTTCGCAGATAAGGTAGTATCACACTAGCGCAAGACTCTTCGTAACTGACAAACTACGTACTTAAGTTCCATTCTAATCCTACATCATTTCTCCAAAAGCGTATTCATACGAAAATTTAACCTAATGGCCAGTTCGATAAGGGCATCACAGTTTATCGCAATGTTTTTGTAGAAATCGTATAACTATATACCACTGTAACATCATCTGATGAGACCTCCTGCGATTGCATTAAAAATGTTCAGAACATTGAGTTCCGTTGATTCAGTTCACTTAGAGGCTAACATTTCGTTTACTCTCTTCAGTCTCGAACGTAAAAAAATCAGAATTTAAACAGCATGCAGAAAACAACAATAGAAACAGTCAGCGATCGAGTTTACATGAAGCAAAGACCGTCATCAGTTCAAGGACAAGAAAACCGCATGATTCAACGGTACCTGCTCACACGGAGCTGGACGGCAAGTGATTAACAGTGTTTCGGAAAATGCAATCAATTTAGGATTCCGGTTGCGCAACGACAAGTGAAACGAGTTGGCGGGGTCAACAACCTAACCTCTTTTCATTATGTACTTTGCAATAGATGAGGTGGGATTTTGGCTCACACGTTCTGTTACCATTGCCCGTTGCGTCGTTGCACACACCGAGCACTCAGGGCTGTGTTCAGTCATTCTATATCGTAGACACCGACTTGTTCTGCCAATACAGACGTTACCGCAAATGCAAAAAATGACCGATTACACATAACACAGAACATTTCGGTAGGTCAGCACTGTGAACAAGCCGAGCAACAGTTCTAGTTATAAGTTGTAATTGTAATTCAGCCACAGAGTATATACAAGTTAGGGAAGAATGTTGTTGGTTGTGATGTAGTTGCTTTCAGGAAGACCTGTGTCATAGAAACCATGCACATGGCAGTTTTGATCGGTCTTTTCCGACTGTGAATACCGACAAAACTCTCGGCGTGTCCGTTTGTAAGCAACACATTTGATATCTACTCCTTTTCTTGCAAGCAGTTGTAGGCGTGGATCTGTCGGGTTCTGTAAATCAGGGTCCGTACCAGAACCCGTTTATAAACAAATGACAGGAAAGCGGAAAATGGCGAGTAACTGCCGTTTCAGGTGGCCTTGCCGTGCGCTGAACATTGTATTGAACCATTCTGCCATCTAACGAGTGAAATGTCCAGAAAACAAACTGCCATTTGTTTCTTACTCACAGGAACCAAAAAGATTTAGATGAATGGGATTCAGGGGTTAAAAAGTGAAAAATGATACCATCTACATATAACTTACAGAGGTCGGCATTATCTATGGTATCAGGCAGTTAAAATTCAATCATTCTCAGGAATTTACTAAAACTGCGGGCCAAACAGACTACTCATCGCTACGCCATCAACTTGTTTATAAAATGATCCTCCGAAACCAAAAACGGGTATCCTCCTTGCACAAAAGTATAAGTTCTCTGAGGTACCCAACTTGGATGTAAAACTGTAAATTTTAACGGTAAACAAAATCACACAAAACAACTATTTCCCGACAGGGCAGGCTCGTATCAAAATTGGTAGGATACATTTAGTGAGAATCCACCGATCTGTTACTTAAAAAGATATAATCTTCCACACCGTTGGGGGTGAATATCCGGTGAGTAGGATGGAGGACGTCTACATGGCAGCCGGTTGAGTTGTCCACGCACAAAACTGGCTTTAACGGGACCCCACATATGTGTTTTTGAATCTGCTCTCAGCTGTAGTGTATGGGTTACGTTTGGCCTCATTTGTACGTACTAAAATTCCGAGTTGTACCTATGCATTAGTGAAATTCGGAGCTTTCACGGGTTTTGCCACTCGAAAGATTGCTATCAGCCGTACTGTCTAAGTGTAATTTCCGTATGTCCGCAACGCCCACGATGGGGTTGAAATGCGTGCTGCGTGCAAATTTAATACTTGAAAAGATACGCCAGCTAGCCAACGTATGAGTAGTTTGTTCAGGGCTGTCGAAAAACACCTGTGAAAATATGTTGGTTGCTGACTAAATAGTTTACTACTTAACACGCATACTTCAACAAATGTGAATCTGGGAACTGAACTTGATTCAGTTTCTGTTAATTGATCAAGTGAGCTAGTTAGCCAGCCACTTTATGTGGTCTGCACATTACACTCCAGTAGTTCAAAGTGTGGTATCTAGACTAGGCTGTTTTTAAGCTAAACCTATTCATCATCAGCTTTAAAAATGCTATCTTGTTAAACATTAACATTCCTAAAAACGTCTGTTCGAGATTAGTAGGAAACCTAAGGGTGCTTTCACTGCTTTCCAGCCTTTGTTCTGGAAGAGGATGAGTTATTTTTCAGATTATTTTATACACCTACCTTCTGCATTTCATCGTCATCTGAACTGAATTATAAGGAATATGTTTATAGGTGTATGATGTTCGATCGCTGTTTGCTTGTGATAGCTGCCCTAGTTGAATTGAGCTGATGGCACGAATTACGACGTTCCGCTTGAATATCTTTTGAACGCGTTGTTAATCGCGATCCACGTGTCGTACTAAAGTGATACGTTATGAACGCAAGTAACAATGTTGACTTAGTCAGTTTATAAACTTTCCCGTTGTGCAGTAGGAACATTAGAATCCAGAACTCGCTCAGATAACAGTTTTCAATCATCGCTGTCCGACCCTGCCTGCGAACAAAGCGAGGACTAAAGCAGTTTTTCTATATCAGACATGGCAATACTTTTCCTTGAACACGATACAGTTTGTATTAATGTTTGTAAACTCACATTGTGTGTACTGAAACCATTCAAGCTTGTGACTGCAGAAGGTGAGAAAAGTGGTGAAATTTCCCCGTAAGCCTTTTTTTGGCCGTTTATGAACCAGTTAACAGGCATTCAACGTTGTAAACAACGAAATACCGGTACCGGGCTAATTCGTGATTATTGTGATGTACATAATGAGGAGGTGCCGAAGGGCACATAGAATGCTCGTTAATAATGTGACAATATATGTAGGAAATCACGATAGCCATGCTGTTCACCAGGTTAAATATTTCGTGTACACCCGCATTACTAATGTTGTCATTTTACGATTCAGTGGAATATGTTATCTTCGATAACCGCGAATGTGCACTCAGTTGCCAAATTTACAGTATCACCCTATCTTCCCAGACTTCCCTGAAATCGTTCACCGGGTGAAGACATGCTTGCAATTGAAAATTGTTAAGCTATATTGGTTCGTGTTGCTTTGAAAATTTGCTTCAGTTCATTCGGCAAAATTATACTGATCTTGCCTTCTTCACCAGTTCAAACAGTTTGCTCATAGTTGAAACCAGTCCCTAATTAACGCGGTGTTTGCCGCTCCCTACAGTCTACGTTTTCGTGGATATATATACAGTCATCATCATAAACAGTAATGCATCAATGTTCCACATTGGTGCTTAATTGCCACATAACCAAGAATAGAAAAAGAAAACTCTGCATAGGAAGAGAGAAGAGAAGAATACAGGGGATGGGAAGGGATCTAAGCACTAAAAAGGGCATATTTACGCCAATATTCAAACACTCAACATCAAGGTGCTTACACCTTGCAGGCAAACAACCGAGCTGTAGGTTGATCTCAGTAGGGCGTCATCAGAAAGACAACTTTCTTACGACTTTCACTGCCCCACGTCATTAAGTGCACTCACTTCACAGACAAATCGGCCAAACCGACAAAATTCACGCCTCTGAGCTGGATTAGCTGCCATCTTATCTAAAGTCTTCACTCATCGACTCTGTGAGTCGCGAGGCCCCCAACCCGGGAGACCAACACGATCTGCAGTGGCTAAGCCCTTTGTAACCGATTTCATTTCTCTACGTCAGATCATCATACGTCCACTTCCCACCATGCGCCAGTCAGCTGCAGCGTTGGCAGAGTCTCGGTGTGGCAGGCAACTAGCTGGCATCCTTAATACATGAACTAACCACATAACACGTATGGGAGAGATATCTGTAGGAAGCTGAAACAAAGCCTAAAGGCTGATCGTGAGAATTGGTTAATGGAGGAAGTTGAAGAAATGGATACCGCTTTTGCTTCAGGGAACACCGGCGGGACTCTTCAAGCTCATTCATAACACTAGCCCCAGACGACCGTCTGTCAGTGAAGCTATCAGTGAGACAGATGACACACTCATCCATAGCAAATCCAGGAGGTTAGAACGGTGGACGGAACAATTAGAGAGATAATTCAGCTAGTCTGCTGCGTCTACCGTGTTGCCACGACAAACCTGTAATGTAGCACCCTTGTCCACAGATTTGAAACTATCCACTGAGACTGAGGTCTGCAGTTGTACTTCGGCTCTCAAACTCAGCAGGGCTGCTGGTCCAGATGATCACACACCACCGCTTTCCAAAGAAATTGAGGTGTTAGTAGAGTATTTGACTCAGTTGTTCCAATTTATGTGGACGACGGAGACCATCCCTCCCCACTGAGATCACTCGATAATAGTTCCCACCTTCTAGAAAGGTATCACGGGCTCCTGTGAAAACCATGGAAGACTTAGTTTGGCCTCAATCATTGGTAGAGTTCTGGCATCCAGTATACTTCGCCAATCCACAGCAACTCGGGAGGCAAACATTAGGGAAGAAAATGCAGGGTTTAGCCTTGGGCTGGGATGTATAGATCACATTTTTACACTCCGCCGAATTTTGGAACAGCGTCACCTGTACCGCCGACAGACGTCTGCCACATTTCTCGATTACGAAGGTGCGTTTGATCCGGTGGATTGATCAACACTTGCGGAGTCGCTTAAACGCAGAGGCGCAGCGGCCAACTATGTGGACACGTTGCCGGCGCCTTATTCCCATATCTTAGTCCAGGTTATGGTTTACGTTGAACCGTATGGTCGATTCATCCCCAGAAGCGGCGTACGTCAAGACTGTTTACTTCCACCATTTCTGTTCAATTGTGTGGGAGGTGAACTACTGGAGAACTGTCTGCGGCACTCGCAAGATACCGACGTGGAGCTCCTACCTGGTGGAAGACGGGCTGACTGATTATGCTGAAGGCAGGGTGTTTGACAACTGTTTAACAACGTACAAGCAGTACAGACAATGTTAGACGCTATTCTGCCTTGTGCTAAATGCTTCAGAATGCACTATGCAGCCTCAAAGTACAAACTGTTTCTGCAGGAGTTCCGTGATTATGCTAACTTAATGTTGAATAATGAAGACATGGAAACTGCTAACGGATTTATGCACCTAAGAAGCTGAATCAGCGGTGGAGAGATCAGGAATTCAACGGAAGCGCATACCTGTATGGCTGAGGCGGTATTGGCCAGTTTGGGACACCTTTAGGCGACAAAGAGGTATCTCTCTGAAGTTCAAGCGTGGTGTGTATAAGGCGATAGTGAGGGCTGTATTACTACACGGCACGGAAACTCGGCCACTCAGAGTAAAAGGCGTGAATCGTCTTCAGGTATTTGACCACCGATGTTTGCGTTCGACCGCTCACGTCGGGTGGGTCCAACGAGTAAGCAACGAAGGGTTTACGAAGCGGGTATTTGGTAGTGATTGTCAAACGACTTTTTTCGAAATATACACATATATGTATATATCGACTATCTCTACCTGGATTTTTCTGGTGATTTTCTGAGAGGCAACAACCTCATTTCCGAGTGACCTTTTTATTCCCCATTTGAGTATCAACTTAGATTTTAGAATTCAAATTATTACAAACAGGACACTTTGTATACTGGGTTACATACAGAAAAGCCGTTTGATTAGAATCCATAGTGAGGAAGCACCAGATTAACATTTCGTTCTAATTAAAGCCTAGTGATGGTGCCACAGTTTTTGTCCAGACCATTTTGGTTGTGAGGTGACCATGCTGACTACTGATCTTTTATCTTTACAGTATACTCTATATAAATAATTAACTACAGTCTCTTATGAGTGGTATTCAGCATGTCCCGTCAGTTCAGTTAAAAAACGGACAAAACCGCCCATGTTAAGTTCGGTCGACGTTTTCTTGATCCGAACTTCGTAGGTAGGCAGAGACAACTGCCCTCATTGAACCAGTATGACAGTGATTTAACTTCCTGAGTTTACACCGAATACAGGTACATGGGTGCGATTAAATGTGATGCAACGCAAGTCGTCTGTGTTAACGAACGGAAGACGGGGAGGGGGGGGTGATTCATTCACATTTGTTTAATGTGAAAAGGTAATCCGAGAGAATGCCGACAACTGCCAGTCGTGTACGTATTCATAAATGAGTGTATGGGTGTAAGCACGCACCTGTCCGTCTGGAATGGTCTTGTAAATATATAGATGTCCGTTGTTTTCAACACATTTTGTAGTAACTGTAAACTGGTTAAAATGCTATTGGTTTTCGAATATTTAAATGTCCCTTCTCTTAGTCATAATGAGTACTGATAGACTCTAGATTTTGTAATCACAATGCTGAAAATGAATCGAACAGTCTTGAAACTCTAGTGTGCTCAAACCCTTTTCGATGGGCACAGAAACTGACGTAGATGCAATAAATCACACCATGGGACCGCCTGTGGTTCCTGGAGAAAACACAATTCTCAACCCAAATGGTGTACGTAGAAGAAACAGCTTTGTGCACAGGCAAACTAATAGCTCAAAATAGACAGACTACTAGAGTAGCTCAATGCCCCAAATGTGACAATCACTTCTCTGCTGACAGTAACAGAGTTATCACATTGCCAATCACTCTCTTAAAGCAGCGTTATTACTGTTTAGCGCGTGATATACTACTGTTTGAAAATACTGTCAACATGTCTAACGACTTCAGAGATGTGGCTATTCTGAACTTTAATAGGAGGGTTTATAGTGTGAACAGTAACCGGGATTGACTTCTGCAGGATTAAGGATAAGAGTGATCACCTTCACGAATCTAACAATGATTTATTTTTTTTATCGTGGTGTTTTTCAAACCTGTTTGATCACGAAGAATGCATGTTTACGAATCTATGCAAATTAGGATATCGTGCTTGGTAAAGTACATGATGCACAACGCAACTGCCAGTCATCTCACGGTTAGATTTTGCGTTGGCTTTAGATGTATCGATAAACTCATTATTCATTATCGTGAAGCCTATCCAATGGTTACACAAATGGAACAAATCGAACAGATGAGGTACACTTTCGGTGGAACAAATAGTCCTCTCATTAGAGCCATGCTATCCGCGTGAATCGATTTTGAATAATTGCCACATTACACGTTATCTCGGGTTGGAAATACTTGTTTAAAATCGGTATTCTGAATTTACTTGTTAATTCTACCCGTTATTCTTGTGAATCAATGGTAAATGATTTTTCAAACATGCCCATTACGACAATGAGAATAAAGGCATACAAGTAACCATATTTTTCCGATAATTCATTTTCAAGTCGGTACAATTACATAAGGGGTTTATAGAGTAAAATCAAGATATCCACTGGATTTATTATAAAGAGATGAGGTCACTGGAAAATCAGTTGGTGATGGTTTGAGTAGGTCATTAAGTAACGCTTGTCCACAGGCTTGACTGCACATGTTGGCTACCGACCCGGTGGGTTTGCGGTCACGGTAAACGCAACGCCTAAACAAGCCGATTTTGACAACATAATACTGGGTCAAGCAGCTTAATTCCGATAGTCTCAGCAGTACTGAGTGATGTCATTCGGACGGCCTTTGGTAGGTTACCTAGCAAACAATGGATCACTTGGAGGGCTTGATCAGTGTTCATTTTCAGCAAGATGAGCAAAGATAGCACTGTTGACTGATCGTGTTTCACTCTGCTCCAACCACCGTGGCTGGTATTCTCAGATTTGTTTCGAGAGCTGCCTTGAAGTTCGACCAATATCCACAGGAACAAGTGAACGAATGAATGACGTCTGAACTGTCAGTCTGCCTTTGTTGAAAAACCGGGGAACTTGGGATGCGATGAATTAGATACGGAGTTCACCTAGTAAATAAGACTGAAATATATGTCAAATTATTTCGGCCCTCAGTGATATGCATCCTAAACTAATTGCATATAATGCCTCAGTAGTCCACTTCAATAAATCAGACTAGCTCGCCCGAAAATAATTAGGCTTTTGTTGCACTCCTAGATGATTACTTCGGTTCCGCCTGCGTGATTTGTACATCTAGAATAACACCGAAATAAACCGCTTCTTCTTCCGCTCAAATAAGGGCAGCTAATTTTTGTTTAATATTTCCAAGTTGCGAGGGTTCTCAGATGAAACCATTTTGAAGTATAGCTGATACAGACAAAAGTTTCCGGTATAGAGAGGATGAAGTGTAAACAAGTTGGTGCAGTTTGTTTACTACGTATTAGCCAATCGAAACGGGGCTTCCTGCAACTCAAGTGACCGCCATCAGCGCGATAATGAAGGCTCTATCGAAAGTCCCAACGATCAGACCAACTTATTTTGAGTTAAAAATGTCGACAAATCGGGTTACTTTTCAGAGTAACTTCATTATTGTCGCGAAATCAAAAGAATTTCTCCCATTGAAGACCGCCTAAAGTAATTTGACAATGGTGAGACTGAGCAATCTCTCACTAAAACCCTATGATGAAATAATCTATCTAAGGATTTTACGTTAAAGATAAATTTCTCGTCAAAATAGAACAGATACTCGTCAATGAAGAGAGAAGTCGAAAACAGTTTGTTTGCACAGTGCATCTCTTGCGCACATTTCACTGCATCTCATCAGGTACATACTGAAGTCTGTGGGCTTATGTAGCAAATGTTAGTGGACGTTTTAAAACCAAACAACATAATCAACAAACACACGCACAGTCACACACATCAATGCACACCAGTTACCAGGACAATCTGGTACTGGTCAACAAGTCATTTTGTACGCAGAGAGATGGCTTCCATTTGCTGATTGTCTCTGCAAACCGGAGAATTCTTCAACTTGTTTGTTGCGTAACATCCGAAGGGCTTTCTCCAGGTTCATTTGGGGTTGACATGTCAAGTGTCGAGCCATCGATGATGTCGGGACCTTGTGATTTGTCACATTCTGACTTGAATCCGATATTGTGGTATCCACGATCGTTTTGCGAACCCAAACTGGAATGTCTTTACTTACCCGATTACGTAACTGCCGCTCTGTTCTGCCTTTGTAAGTGGCCCGGCACACACGAGAATTCATAAGTGATGTAAGGTTTGGCATAAAGCGGTAGCCGTTTCTTCTGTGTTAGTGTTGGGATTCGTGCGGCGGTGAACAGCATGGCCAGCTGAGTTGAATAAAACGTGTGCCCCATAACCGTCGTGAGACGGTTTTTCAACAAAGTACTGACGTCATAACCCTCTTAAGGTAAACAGAGGTGGACATTCAGATTGGAAGCTGTTGAAGCCATCGCGGCAGCCGGCAACTGTTTGCTGAAGTTCACTGCAAATGCTGATCGATAGCCATTATCTTTGAACGTGGTTCTTAATCATAACAACCTTTTGGTCAGCGTCTCTCTGGAACAGATTTGCTTTGCAAGATAAAACAAAGTTCTCACCAGACCACGCTTATACTGGACCGGCACAAAACCATGAAAGTGTGGGTACCACCCACTCCAAATGTTTCTAGTAAACGGACTACAGTATGGAGCAGTTGTTCCGACGCTTCACTGGGAGGTAGCAATTACCAAATGGAGCTCCCTCTGCGATCAAAAAGGTTTGTTCATCAGTATCACACTGCTCTGGTAAATGATATGTATGGTATGCGTAGTTATTAATTTTGTTGTTTGACTTCATAATGGTTATTGGATCTTGTTATATAAACCAACAGAATGCAGGATATACCTGATGAGTTGCAGTGAAATATGCTCGAGAGATACCTTGTGGGGAAAAAACGTTTCTGACATCGCTGCTCAAATTTTTTTTACGGGAATAAGTAACTAAGCTTTCATCAATCAATGAAATGCCTTGCTACTTTTCCTCCCGGAGGCCACCTCGATACCACTGTTGTTGCAGACACGTGCTTTCTTACATTCAACATGCAATTTCATATTGCACTTTCATTCACCCCAAAGTGAATTTGACGCGTAATCCAGCAAGTGACACACAAGTTGCACTATGGTTGGCGGTATCCGCTTCGGATTAGCAAGTCACAGTGACCGAAGCCAAAGGACGCCTGTGCTTAACCATCAGCGCAAATGGTTTGCGCTGCATCACTTGCAGTTCCACCCACACATCACATATCCAGTGTAAACCCGAAGGAATAAGACCGGTAGGTGTGTGTGTGTGAGAGGTCTTCGTGTTCAGCCAGCCAGTGCTGGTTAACCGATTGATTAATGGACATGAAAAAAAATCTTAATCTCTCGGAGAATAAACACAGAGAGACTGTAATAACAAGATCTAAACTGAGAGGAGATGTAAAATCTATTACAAGACGTATTTCAGTATAGGACTGCATGTTAATACGTTTTAGAGGGGGTAAGGATGAAAAGCAAAATTCAGACTGGACTGCGGAAAGAACAGGCGAACCATTCGTCATACAATACACCAACAAAGCTGGAGAAAAGAATGGGTAGAATAAAGTAGGTACCAAAGTTTCTGAAATGAGGAGCGGACTAGTTACCATACGTCCATGGTCTTGGCTGACGCAAACATTAACAGAGATAGAATGGATATAATGATATGATCTATCTGAGTCTAAATTACTGATCTCTTCATTGAAGTTGCATTGTGAGTATGTTGGTGACTTACTGATCCCAAACGGCCAGCGCATTTGCGGCCGCACACCGTAACGCCATAGAGTCACGTCACCACGATCTATGGCACCGATGATTCCCTTGTGTACGGCGTGCTTTCGTTCTCGGCCGCGCAATAACTGCTCGTTGAACTTTCGAACGCCCGTCCGAATCGTATTCCTCTAGGCCGTCCGGTTCAACATCAAGTCCTCCCAAATCTAAAATCAATGTTACGATGTGAGAGACTTACCTGTAAAACATCCTGATATCCCCGCTTTTGACCATCAGGATTTTGCTTACCTGATTTCACCTATCCGTACGGCAGATGCTTCGGAATACGGTCATCGCCCATTCATCGGACGTGACCTAGCCAACGGGGCTGTTTCAGCATCAGCAAGGCTTACATCCCGTTCATGTCTGCTCGCCGTAGTACCTAAATGTTCGGAACCATGTCCGACCACCGATGCACCTCAGACACTGCACATGGAAGCGGATCAAGTAGCGCACGTTCCGCTGATACACTGTCCACGTTTCACTGCCGTACAGCAGTATAGACAGCACCATNCTGCACATGGAAGCGGATCAAGTAGCGCACGTTCCGCTGATACACTGTCCACGTTTCACTGCCGTACAGCAGTATAGACAGCACCATTGAGCGGTAGGCTAAGAACTTAGTGTTAGGTTTCAGGCTGTGGTTCTTCCAAACAAGTCTTTCAAGACGTCTGGAAGAAACACTAGCCTTTGCCACACGAACTGTTCACTCGCGGTTTACGAATAGATTGGTGGACAAGGTGCTACCCAAGTGGCGAAAATACGTGCGGCTACGGACAGCATCTCCATTGACACTAATTGTCGGGTGAGGGTACAGAAACAATGCATCCACTCCGAGAAGGCTGAAAGAAGGAAAACGTCTTACGTGTGTTGATGTCCAATCCAAACTTGAATGTCGCGAATGCAATGGCCGTCGCCAGGCGTTGCCGCTCTTCCTCACTTTGTGCAAAAAGCGCGCTGTCATCTGCGCGTCGTTGGGGTGTGTAGCCGAGTTGGGGCGCCGAAATGTCGTATATTCGGCAGGCGCGTCCGGTGCCCTACTGCAACGCTGTCCACCCCTCAGAGTCCTGAAAAGCGACTGTTACCATAGCAGTGAAGTGTAAACTATATAGGGCTGGGGCTAGGACACAACCATGTTCCACGCCAGTAACAATGTCAGGGTCATCGGAAGTAGATCTACACAATTGAACCTTTGCACTCATGCCCATATGCAACAATTTAATCACACTGACGAACTTAGTTGGACACCCAACCTTACCAATCACAGTCCACAACGCCTCGCGGCTCACAGGCCTTGGTGTAGTCCACGAACAAAGGCCGGTTTCGTTCCCAGCATTCCTCCTGAAACTGTCTAGCAGCAAACACCAGGTCGATCGTACTGCGACTTACCCGGAATCCGTATGGTTCCTCAAGAACATTTACCTCCGAGAATTCCGTATTCAGCCTGGCAAGCACCTTGCCTGCACAGCTCAGCGGACTTAGGCTCTGACAGCTGTCGGGGGTATCGCTTGCCATCCTTACCTTTAAACAACGGTACGATGAGGGTATCCTCAAAATCTTTCGTCATCACCTCGTGCCTTCAGACGAAGTGAACCAGCCGGAGCAGTGCACATTCCAGTGCCGGTCCGCCATTTCTAAGGATCTCACTTGGCAGTCCATCCTCAGCTGTAGCTTTCCGGTAGCGCAGCTGACCACTCTCTGCAACTCTGACAAATCCCAGGCGAGAGTAAGTGAAGGTTTGATGGTCTGTTGCGGCAGGCTGTTAAAGGTCACCCAACCAGTGGTATCAGGGAGGTTTTGTAGGCTACCAAAGTGTTTGCACCATACTTTCGTGATGCTTTCTGGCTGGGTGCATGAACAGCCCGTGTCCACGTCAACCAGTGCCTGGGTAGAGTGGATGGATGGACCGAAAATCGCCCTAAGCAAATCGTAGAACTGCTTGTGTTGTCGACAATATGCGAAGTCCTGTATTCCCTCACCCTGCTTCCTCCACCAGTTATTCTTGATTCCGCGAGAACGCTTGGCCAGTTGACGGTGGATATTCCGGAACGTGGCCTTCTTCACTTCGTTGTCTGGATTCAATGCGAAATTGGCAAACGCGGTATTCTTTTTTCGTACCAAGCTGGAGATAACCACGTTGTTATCGTCAAACCAGCCCGGGCGTTTCTTACGCTTCCGACCGATCTCCTCGGTGGGTGCTGCCGTAGTCCGTTCCTTGATCAGTTGTTACATACCCTTTGGGGTAGTGAATACAGGAGCTTCTGTCATACGAGCAGCAAATGAACACTGAAAAGTAGAGTTTGTCTCACAGTTCTCCAATAGTTTGATATCCAGCTTTTGCCGTTGTCCGCAAGATCTACCATAAACAAAATGGCGTACATGGATGGACAATTTGGCCCTGACCAGCCTGTAATCGGTGCATCATTTGCGTCGAACGCACTTCACGAATGCCATGACACTACACAATCACGTAATAAAGCAAATAAGGGTGGCCGCTTCGTGGATGAGTACACACTGTGATATCGTTCGCGTGCATTTGGAATCGAGTGTTTGTGATAGCCAACTCGTGAGTAGCACATAGATGGAACACAAGCTCATCGCTCTCGTTGACTCAACTGATGTAGGTTCTGAGGACTCTCGGCTAGGCTACCAAGTCGCGCCCAACTCGAGCGATCGAGTCATCCAGAACAAACAGTCGGTCACTCACCGGCGCCGACAGGATTGTAGCGGATAGTTGATCATAGAAGTGGTCTTTTGTATAATCAGTGTGACAAATGGTTGAACCATAAACACTAACAAATGTAACATATTTATCTCGACCGAGTCGCAGGCGCATCGACAGGATTCAAAGGATGATGCCGTGCGGTTCACCTTTCATCAAAGCATTGATGTGATCAACAACTGCGAAACAGACATCATGCTGCCGAGCACCGTCTGCTGGGTAACCTAACCAGTAGAGGGTGTACCCTGCACTTGCTTCTCGGAGCTTACCTTGGTCTGCAAGCCTTGTCTCAGTTAATACAGCTACGTCGATACAATAGTGACACAGTTCCATCACGAGCAGTGTGGTTCGTCGTTCCGAACATTATGTTACGCTCTATCGATCCAACAGCGTGCGCACACTCCATGGTCCAGCACAGAGCGTCCTGCATCCACGGGACTATCTCCTGTTGGTCTTCAGGATACTGAGACTTGAGTGAGCAATATCTGTTGGAGGATCCAAGTTGGAGGATCGGTACGGGAGTGAGTGTCTGGTAGTAGCATATTTTCGTCCATCCACCTTGCCATGTGCAGCAGACATGGTGAGCCGGTATAACCTGCGCAACGGTCGATGCAGTATGGAATGTGGTCTATTTTGTATCATGTTTTATGAAGACTTTGAACACTGTCAGGATGCCCAGACCTAGACAGGAGAGCGATAAGGGCCCTCAAACAAAGCCATTGGTTCAAAAGCCTGTACTGCGACGCAGGAGGTGACGCATACACACATACGCGACACCATCGACCACATAGAACAGACTCGACAGTCACACTCCCAGAGATTCACCACACTCACAGAGGGAAAGTAAAATTGCACAGACAAACCTATCACACATGCACACAAAATCAGTCCAGGCGAAAACAAACATTAAATAGAACTAAAACACAACACACTGGCATCATCCACAACGAACCCATCTGTCTTTTGTCCGGCTGCTCTTCTTTGGCCAATATGACAAGGTGGAACCTACAAATGCCGAAGTCGCAGCCAGCACAGCCTGCCAGATCAAAACAAAGCAGGCCTGATCACCACGCCAAGGTAACCGAAAAGGTCAAGCTGCTCAATAAAGATGCAGACACAAACGGGTTCACTGAGCCATCATTTCAGCTGTCGGTCTTAATCGTGTATCATATAGAGTAGGAAACTGGAATAGCAACTATCGCAGTACATCCAGCTGGGAGGTCAAAACACTGAGTCCAACGTTCCACTGATCGTCGCCAGAGTAATGATCGATACCTCACTACTTTAGTACTAATGAAGTAAAATCTATAAAAAAGGAGGCTTTGCTACCGAATCATCACAAGGAACAAACAGTCAAACTTTATATGAATATCGATGGATGGATTATTGACTGGTTTATCTTCGTGTAATAACTTAAGCATTCCACAGTAGCACGCTTGCATACTGCAAACAAACGAACACATCGTAAATTTGACTAAGGCAGCATCTGCAGGACGATCTACGCTGACTTTCCGCACTTCCCATTAAAACACCGGTATGACTCACGGCAAGAGAAAAATGATTGGACGCCATTCTTCATGGCGTCTTTATCCACAGACCGAGTGAGTAAGGGTGTCCCTGTCGATGAAGTGGAATGCGAACTGCGTAGATTAACCTGTGTTTACCAGCTTCGCACCTTCTGCGGTGTGTGAAAAGAGCGTGTGCTAAAAACACACCGCTTTACAGTTAACATCAAACTAACCAAAAATATGACAGCATTGTGAGGTCTGCAGTAAAACTGAAAAACTGTGGAGCAAAAATATGGTTTAAATTCTAATCTTATCACCGGTGAAAAAATTCAGTATACCGTTAACAGTGATTAAAGAATGAGAAACCTCATTTCTCCAAATCTGCATCATTCCGTCAGGCATGTATGTATGCCAGTCAAGTTATATTAGGGCGTTTTCTGGGTCCATTTATAATTGCTGCTATATTAGCCTCGACACTTTTTCTGCAAATCGTGCTTTGGCAGAAACTTAATGGATGACACAAATTAACAGAAACCACGTTTTTCATTAACAGAGAGCAGTGACAACACTGACCTGGTTCGTTTTCGTGTTAGTGACACTGAGAAACGGAGCTACTTTTTTCCACTAACCGGGTTAACAAAATCCGTCATTATGTCAATTAGTTCACTAGTTCATTTTAAGACACCGATGCGATCATCACTTCGGAACAAAGTTGTAGCCAATCGATAATTGTGTACTGTTGTAAAGCCATCCGTCCAACTCAGAGGTTTGGTCGGACCAAATGTTACAAACAGACATAAGTATCAACTGCTCCCATCATCGTAGTCGTTGTTTATCAAATACAGCAATAAATTGGTTTTCGTTGATACTTTACTGTCATACAACCATAAATAACAAAGCAAGGACCCAGGTACTAAACACCGATGCCCACAATCAAGCATCCACTATCAAGCTGCGTACATATTGGAAACAAACAACACAGCTATGAGTTAAACAAAGCCATCATTAGCGAGAAAGCCTCTTTACAGCCTTCACTGCTCGATGTCATCAATTAAACTTATCTGACAGAAAATTTGGCCGAACAACATTTATGCGAATAAGACTAATTGGCCATCATCTCCCTTGTAGTCTCCAGCCACCAAGTCGATAAGTTGCGAGGTCTCCAGCCAAGGGAACGAACCCAATCTGCAGTGGCCAGCCCGTTGGTGAACGACCACATTTCTCTACACCAAGTCGTCATCTGTCTGCCTCACACCTCAGGCCAGTCGACCGCATTACTGGTTCAATGTGACAGATTACCAGCTGGCACCCAAAGTGAATGGTCCAGACATCTAAGCCTGTGCAAACTTAGACTGAATATTACAAACAACTAGTTTGGCCATCACCACCAAATACCCACATCTTAACGTCTTTGTCTTCTGCCCGTTAGTACCGTTAGAAGTCAACGATCGACCGCAGTCATCGATGGCCAAATGACTGAAGACGGTTCACGTCTTCCACTCTCAATGGACAAACTCAGTAACCGTAAATTAACTCATTACTCACAGTCGTTTTATATGCACGACCTTTAAGCTTCACAGAAGTTCTCTGTCAACCGAGTTGACTTCGACTGACGAGTACAATGCTAACCTTGAGAACTCGAGCTTCTGTTTCATTTCGTACACAGCCGTCGCTGTCTATACAACTACCCAAGTACGCAAGCTAGTGAACCAATTCTACAACTTTATTATCCACCTATAAATCTGTGTAATCACACCAGTCTTGTGGCTGTGAACTGCATTCCAAAGTATTTACAGAAAGCTAAACAGTGTCTAGTATGTTATGTGCTGTTTGAAAGTTGCCAAATAGCAACAACCTATCATCAGCATATTTGAGATTAGTCGTTCTTTCACCAGGTTAGTGGTCCACACCAACATCTTATGAGTGCCGCAGTCACTCATCCACTGTTTCTTCTAAGATAAAGTTCAACCAAAATAAAGAAATTGGAGAGCCTCAACATACACCGCTCCTGGGGTTGAATCTAACACACAGTTAACCGTTAATCCTCACTAGAGCCGAAGTATGGGAATAAAACGTTGAGACTACGTTCACATACTTGGCTGCTACACACCTGCAACTAACAGGCTCTGAAAGTGCAGATCGACCCACTTAACCAAACGCAACCTTCAGATTTTAATCAATACATACTCGTCAAGAACGAAACTTTGACAATCCTTCCCTAAAGTTTGCCTCCCGAGCTGCAATGATTCAGTGTCATAACCTTAGTAATAACTGAGATTAAGTTAATTTTCGCAAGGGTTCCTGACTAGTTTACTAAACATAGAAATTATTGTCGTGCGATTTCAGGCAGAAGGAGTGTTCTTCATTGTACACACATGTTGAAACAACTGAGTCTAGGCCTCTACTAACGCCTCCCTCACTTTCCTCGAAAAGTGCCGACACGAGGTCATCTGGACCGGCGGCTTTATTGAGGTTTAGAGTTGAAATGTAATTGTGGATCTTATTTTCGGTGGGTGATCCACAATCCACGGAACATTGAAAATTCGTGGCGGTAGCATACTAGAAGAGGGGGGCCAGTTACTATGACCCTCAAACTACTCTGCCAACCGTTCTAAACTTCTGGATCTATTATGTATGAGTGTGCCAATTGCCTCGCTGACAACTTTACTGACAGACAGACGCCCTGGACCAGTAGAACGGACGAGTTTGAAAGTGTACTAGCGTTTCTTAAGGCAAAAGCGGTTTCCGATCCCTTAGCTTTCTCATCCAGCTGAACCTCAAAGTCAGCATTCAGGCTAAGCTTCAGTTTCTTACGGACATCTCTCCTAAACTTTTCATATGAATTGCACGAAGTTTTCCGCCTGGCTTATGAAATCTCTGGTGATTTCTCCCTGAAATGTAAATTCTATCGTGTCCCGTATTTGACTGAGTGCGTGGAACACTAAGTTTTGTCGGACGCAGAAAGCAAATGAGGTCAGTCTAAGTAAATGTTTGCTTTTGATTCTGTGGGGAAAAACAGGTCCGATCATCTGAATTCGTGGTTGAAAAGCCGCAAATCTAAAGAAATTTCCAGTAGAACGGACCATACTGTCTTGTTGCTTGTAATGGACCAGTCACAGAAAGTCAATGAGAATTATACAATAAAGTCTGTTAACCTGTCTCAGAAAAGACGATTCACAAGTCCTTATAAATAGAACTATTTAGAACTAACCATCTTAGTTGAATTCATTAACAATTCGCTCAGTTGTTAAATGGGACAGTTAGCAACCTAAGGATGACATAAAAATGGATGTGCGTGAACACCTAAGCACGCCATGAACAGTGAGTGTCTTGCCCCTCGAAAAGCTGTGTAACGGTGACAACCACAACACTGTGGTAACGCCTTCCATGGGAAAGGCTTGGTTCGTCCAGCATGGTCAGTAGGAACCTAAATTTAGATTACCGCATTGCCTGAAAGCAAGGTGTTTTTTTAAGCCAGAACAGTTGGCTGAATAGTGAATAGTAAATTTATTGGATGAGACAATAGAGGCGAACTATGTGTGTCTGTAACTTCATTCTCAGAAGTCAACTTACGATTATAAGAAAATTATTATAGGGCTGCAGCAGTTCTTATGAGCGACAGCAGCTGCGTTGCCTAAGAAACACTTCCACGTAAGTGGAACATAGTAATTACGGTAGGAAAAAACGGTCTGCTGTACAAGTACAATAGGATTCAACACATTTTGATAATAACATAGACCATAAGGTCACTCTGAAGCCTGAAGCGTATAAATAACGTGAAAAACAAAGCCACCATACACTTATCCAAAAGCCAGACTGTAACCAGTTAATTTGTCATAAAACAGTTCCTCACGTCCTTCCTTAAATATTGGTTTCCAACATATACGAACTCAGATTTATTACTCTTGACAATTGTTGAATTCGAAGTTTAGCGAGAGCCGAAGAAATAGCCATGTTCGATAACAGTGTGACACTAGATGTAGAAACTACACTACATAGCCTGGGCACAATTTGTTTTCTATCTAGTTGCCAAAATACATTACTGGCTTCGTAGGTGTGCGTCACGAGATGGAATGACAACAGATCTAGCATCATCATCATCATCAGCAGCAGCAGCAGCATAAGAGACATCAGCCTGATTAGAAGGTACTGTGGCTTGGGTCGCCACCCACCTCAGCAGTGACGCGGAATATTCTAGAAAAATGTCACTGGGAAGGTCATAGAGCGGTAGTAGCAACAGTAACAGTGAAGATAATAAGAAAAGACTAAGTGGAAGAATTAAAAAACGGTACCGATGCTGGTACGCAGTTGATTGCAACATATCGCCATTAGATAGCGTTTCTAACCAGTGGTTTAAGTGAACACAAGGACCACAACCAAGCAGGCATCACCTACACAGTTTGCTCAGTGTATCTTCACTTGGCATCACTTGGTTGCAGGCACAGCAAGGTCAGTATCGAGTGGATTGCATGACCAGTTCAAGCTTCGTTTTGAATTTCTGAAAGGCACACCCCGTAACTATTTGTTGTACACACCACAACGGTACTACTTATCAAGAACGGGAAATATCTTTCCGTACTTGTTTTTTAATAGTCAGAGCGTCGATTGAAAATCAGATATGAGGTGAACAATCTAAGTGCCTGCGTGATCACTTCGGCCAGAACATTTTCTAGATGAACGTACACATCAATAATTTAAACTGACTTCCTAAAATATTAGTTAATCTAAGGGATAAATGTTGAATAATAGTTTTAACGTTTGGACCGGAATGTTGGGTGACCATCTCCGAGCAATCCCATAAACGTACAAAATTTAAAAATATATATATAATTTTTTCATCCGTTTCGGGGGATTAACTTATAAGATACGCGTGCCAACCATTACCTGGCTGGCATGATCTAATCCCCAATGAAACAATGAAGTGTACAACTCACATCGTCTATCCTAAGAAAATCAATCCATTATGGGAACACCCATCCCACTGTTTGATGAGCCCCCAGCTTATGGTAGAAGGCATAAAAATTCAAGCAGTAACATGCAAAAAGCACATGAAAAACGGGCAGTGACAAACTGGGATAGGTGAATAGTGTTGGTCAACTGTCAGGTTGAGGTACTTGTGATGCACCAGACCTTTGATTAGAAAAATCCAAGAACAGGGTGACTAATCAAGCGTGACTTTCGCAGATGTGCAACTGAGTTGTCTGTAAACTAATAACGAGTACGAAAACGGCAACAGTAGAATTCACAAGAAATCTCTCCTGTGGGTCACATCGTGCTTTCATTTGAAACTCTTGCTTGTTTGTAGAGTGTACTTAACTTGATGATCATTGTTTGAGGCATTAACTATGAGCTTCAAGTTATAAACCCTGTCTGTTCTCTTCCTCTGGACTTCAAACTACGAATTGCCCTTCGGATTGTGACTCTGTAGTGGTTAAGCACCAGTTCCAACCACTGGTATACTGTTTTCGATTCTGTTGTTGCTCTTCTGTTGGCTGCATTTCACTGATATTCCAGAACGCTCATTTGAAGTGGAATTCTAGGATCATTCAGATTGTTTAAGTACGTGTCTCATATCCTTGTGAGTGATCGTATTGTTCATGTGTTTAACTGTGCTCCCATAAACAGGCAGGAGTTACTCATCCGGTTGCAGGCATCAGTTGGTCCAAGACACGTTTTATTCAGCTATGCAATCCATGGTTCTCTGGCAGTTCTCGTGTTCCTGGCTCGCGAACTAATTTGGTATACTACAGGTCAGTTTCAGGACGACAGTTTTCTGGTAACCGAGATTCTTTCATCATTCTCGGGTCTCAGGTGTGTGATCGTGCGTTGACTCAAATCTACTGCTCCATTTTCGGTAATGACCTGTAGTCATGGATTTAAACTAGTTTCAAAATTAAGATACTTTCCGTAAGGGGCAGAGTAAATACGAAAAATTCAATCAACAGCGATCGGTTTCAGCTCATATTATATCTCAGCATGTGAAACCATGACATGGTTCACTTGTTCAAAGCAATACGTAACAAACCGTCTGTGTTAATTTTCACGTTGACCATCACTCACATTTGATCGCAGCGTTCGCATTCAGATAGACTATCCAGCCAGCCTCTTTCGAAAAGAAGCACTAGACTCGAGTTTCGCTCTTATTAGAGCTCGTCAGTAGTGCATATCCTTGCCACGGCCGGGATTTGAACTCCGGACATTCCAAACATGAGGCAACCGTGTTAACCACTGCGAGACCGAATTATCAAATCTGGACGCTCAACCACTCTCGCTTGTGAGCAATGTGTTAATTTTGTCCCGGTGGATTGATGAAGTAAACACCAGAGATCTGTTCGACTACTAGTTGTTGCGCTACTTTGGCAAGAATTCAGTAGTTCATCCGTTTCCCTTAAAATTACATCGTTGTCCCGACGTAACGCCCCGTGACTTAAAGCACGCCACAGCCAACTGAGTGTTCCTCATCAATACCTGCGTCAGAACAGAGTACACTGAAAAATAATGACAACCAGCAAATAGAAAATTAATTTGCGCAACTAATAGAACGTTTATAACCAACTAAAGTTATTCGCACTTTGACCTTGTTTTGTAGCAAGGTGAACTGTCAGTTAGCTAACACTTCCATGTACAAAATTAAACGCCTGATTAGCCACAGTCAACGTTTTCTCATAATTGTTTCACATGTGGTAGATAAAGCCCTGTTATCTTCTTTGTGATGCTTAAACAATGAACCCACCAGTAATTAGGCCGGTACAAAAAATATTCGTAACATTCAGCATTTCGTTTTCGTTTATTGAAAACAGAGGGTAGGGAATCCTTCTTAAAAACAACCACTCCTAAAGTCCCCGAAACCATCATATTATAACCGTTCCTGCACCTACAGATTAATCGAGTATATGTCTAGTTTCTCCTTAAACATGTCGTCCGTTTCTTCGTTTACCACAGGACATAGAAATTTTTCGTGGGCTGACTAACTTATGAGAGAGTCGATAGTTTGTTTGCACCTTCTATGCAGTTTGCGTTCTCAGAACAATTTGGGTTATGCTTCTAGTATCAGCTTTGCTGAATAGAAGCTCTACGCTCAGCTCCGGACCCCTATCTACCTGCAAAAGATTGTGCGCCAGTAGCACCTCCACTTATATAAACCTGTAGCTTGGAGGAGGCACAAGAGAGATCAAATCCCACGCATAACTCTTCTCTTCCACAGTGTCAACAATTCTCCTAATTGAATTCTGAGCTCCTTCTAGGTATTCCATCTTATTCTGGGTGCAAGAATAGACCGCTGCTCTTCTATGCTCAAAAATCGGTCTGACGCTTGCAGGGAAAAGATTGGTGAAAGTTCTGCACGTAATCCTGATGAAGGACCGTTTAGTGACCTTTTACATCACGTGTCTCATTGCAGGTCCACTACGCACTATCCCGCGACCTCGATGATGCTGCAACAACACCCAAACCGCGCTCAATTTCCGTTTGTATCCAGAAATTTCAATTGAGGAAGTAGGTATTCATTTCACCTGTCCTCCTGTTATCAAAATAGGAAAACTAGCAACGGCTTGGAGACTCATTCCATGTTCATTCATTCACATATCCATAACGCGTATGAGCTTGACTAGGTGTTGTGACTCGAGGCATTGAGCACCACAAAAATGACGTGGATGAACCCAGCAGAAAAACTGGGTAGAAACTACAAAAATTGATAAGACATGGATAGGCAGATAAACCGGAAATGAGTTCAATACAGATACGCCATTGGCTGATGCACGCTGCTATCTAGGACTGTGTTCCTAATAATTGATTTGGGGGTCATGGTGACCTCAACCGGATAATGAGCACTTACTTGGTTCATTCATCGATTCAGTTGGGGCCTTTGAATTTCTTGACCACGTGACTGCTTGACCATCATTCGGCCTCGCCTAAATGTTGGTGGTCTAAGTACATACTGCCCGGTGCGTTAACGGCTCAGGTAGCATGCGGAGTACACGATCGGACGATCGTAGACTGTAAAACGTGATTAACTGATCAAATGAGCGTTCTTCCGAAGCATTTCTGAATGCGAGCTAGCAGTTGTGACTGCAAAGGAAGCTTGATTTGGGAAGTTGTTAATCGCAGGAAATCCTTAAGGTATGTAAAAACGGAGAACAGCAAAGGCCAACCCTATTTTCCACGATTGTTGTGAATTCGCACCGTTTGGGCAGCATCATCACTTACACGTAGAGCATATACAGGTTCCTGATGGTCACTTCCGGTTCCTCAACTTTCTGGCGTCGAGACCTACCCTTTGGTTCCCGAGCGTACGAGTCATGTTATGCCACTCATAAACGGAAGTGGCTGGAACATAGATGGTGGATAGAAGTTATGAACTTAAACACTCACATGTACAACCATTCTGTTGGGCCGGCCTAATGCAAACTAGGGATAATAATGGGCACCTTTCATACCCACTGAATAGGGTTTTCAAGTGTGGGATGCAACTCCACGAAACCCGTTAAAATGCGGTTTAAGCAAATAAGACGACCAAATGGCCAGCTTGATAATCTAAGAAACAATCTCTTAATATATTACTCGAAGGTTTCAGGTTACGTAACAAATGTTGGGCTTCTTTTCTCACTTGCACACCATTAGTCGTTTCTACCAGCACACGCGGCTACATTCGAAAGGGCTTCCTTCGGCCAGATTCAATATACGGTCACCCTGACGATTATGTCTACTTCTTTTAGTAACTGACTTTCGATGGACTAACACTTCCAGTACAGTAGAATAGTTACTGGAAATGGTGGTCGTAAGATGCCTGAGAGCTACAGAAAGTGGGAAAATTAGAGGTGTCAGTAATATCAAGTTTTCATCTACTAATCCTGTTTTATGTAACGGATAGGTAGCCCAGTTTGTGCTACGAGACAGCCGGTGCAGCATGGAATGCCCAGTGTTGTGAATGTTTGTGGTCGATTGCTTAAAGCTAAGACGAACTGGTCGCTAGTCGGGTTCAGTGGCGTGAATGTTGACGTTACTTGGTCGAATTTTCTGTGGAGTAAGTGTACTCAAGTGACGCCAGACAGTAAAATCCCTAAGGAAACTGTCTTACTGATGATGCCATTACTCTCATTGTTAGCAGAGTTGTGTTGTTTGTAATGTGTAGCCGGCTGGATAAAGAATGTTTGAGTATAGACATAAGTGGTTTTGGTCGCTAAACCCTCTGTTGTCTTCATCTTTTTTTAATTGACTACAGTCTGTTTTTTATTCATCGTTGTATGGCAGTTAAGCACCATCGCAAACTCTCCTAGAATTCCTACCGTTCAGTTGTATGATGAAAAATTTCGTAATATACCGTCGAACATTTTACAAAATCTTGCGAAATGGATGTGTTACACCCAGTCCATATTTTGTCCACTTACTCATTTGTGTGGATGGCATCACTGCAAGTCTACGGAGAGATACAGCGCAATGTACATGGTTTCCGTAGCCGCGTTCTATTCGAAGGAAGTGATCATGCAACAGAAGAATCCAATCAGATTGTGTTACACACGTTGTCAGATGTTACACTGTTTTTCATATACGGCTCATCTAAGTGTGTGTCAAATTTGCAGTTTTCTTCTGAAAGCTCTCAGTGTCCTATAGCATTGAGATACAACTGTTGAGAAAATAATGTGAACGATATCAGGAAATCGCAAAACCATGTCACATTTTGGCAAATCCCAATCGCAAGCTGTCCTGACCTTATACATATTCGTACGTATCATGTATCGGAAGTACTCTAGCAAGTACCGTTTACTTGGAATGGTTTCAGTTGAAAAGAATCATCCGACTTGAATTCATCAAGGTCGTTTCAATCAAATCGAGCTAACGGAATCAAGCTCACTCAAACGTTTTCAAGTATATCAGTTAGTTTCACATATTATTTCACAAAAATGGAAGCAGATGAACTCAAATCAACATTTTGATTAGAAAGAATTTGAAAACACTGCAAAAAATCTAACAACACAATTTACTCACCTGTTTGGTTTCAGTACCCCAATCTACCGGTGTGACCACTCGAGCCGCTGTAAAAACCAAAGGTGCAGCGGGTATTTGTTTCGTACTTTTTGGAACTTCAATGTTATTCCTCTCCTGTCACTTCAAAGGTATGTTTGCTCTACAAAAGAGCGTGACCTCTCTAGTGTTATCCACAGTTGTCTAGTCTTGTTGTGACACACCTGTCTGTATACATGAATATGCAACAAAGCGCAATACGTAGACTCACGTGATCAGATGTAACAAACACTTCTGGACCGTAGGTTGGTTTGAAAAGCAAGATTTCCCGATCACATGACATTTGCGGCATTGCATCAGATCACATAATACAAACATCTTTTGGAACTGCTGCACATTGTGGTGACCGAACATTCAAGCGTATTATTGTACAGACTGGTTCAACAAAAGCCGTCCGAGATGCAGGACAGCCTCGACTCTAATTGATGGAATTTCACACGTCCAGAATAGATTCAGAATTCAAGTAAGGGATTGGATCTGTCGGCGCTTGCGTGAGCAGACCGAATTAGAATGTAGGTAACCCACCCTATTGTCTTCTGAACGTAGTCGACCGTGGAGAATTCCGAAGAGTCGATCTCACGGGGGTTCGAACTGGTGTAACTGTGTATAATTTGGGTAGATTATATATAGTAAAATTGATACCAAAAGCAATTCTGTAGCGGAAATTAGTGCGGGCAGGGTTCCATTCAGGACTGTCATTCTTATTAGAGCACGTACCTAGATTCAAATCATGCGCTGGTACGTTGTCGTTTCGTACTCACTTTTGCTGAGCAACGACCCCACCAACAGCAACGATTGGCTATTGAAAAACTGGTTATACCATCGGTAAGGCATAAGTATCAAACCAGCTTAGAAACCTGCCTCAGTTGTTCTCACTCCGATGATCCTGATCGCTCCTGGACCCAGATCACACAGGCCATTCGTGAAGCAGGTACTGTCGCATGCGGCACCGTAGTACATGGAATGATCAAACATTGGATCTCGGAGAAATCCCTAGAGTTGTTAGAAGCCAGACGGAACATTCCTCCTGACAGTTCATATAACAAGTGTAGAAGAGATGTCCGTAGGAAACTGAAACGTAGCCTAAAGGCTGATCGTGAGGCTTGGTTATTGGGAAAAGTTAAGGAGATGGAGAC
>QNGE01000280.1:119107-150524 GCA_008508345.1 Paragonimus westermani | reverse complement strand
GACAACACTACGTCGGCCAAACCGGACGGAAATTATCAACACGAATACATGAACACGAACTGGCCATCAAGAGACACGATCAATTTTCCCTGATCCCCGTCCACGAGGATGAAACTGGACACGCCTTCAACTTGAACACCGCAGAAATCCTTACTCAGGCAAATACCAAACATGCAAGAGAATTTCTCGAAGCTTGGTACTCATCAACCGGTTCAATAAACAAACACATCGAGCTAGCCGAAATCTACGAACCAGTGCGAATCAAGGACTTGAGGAGACGTGAACGCCATCGAGCCCAAATGCCGGTAAACCCAAACAGATCAACTTGAACTGATAAGACAAAAATCAACCAATGGTGGGTCGGACCAGAGGTCAAACACGACGAAAAACGACCAACCAGAATCCAGGCTAGTAGGTCAACTCACTCTCCTATATAAGAGCAGGTATCGATCAATCTTCACATTCAAAATATACGCTGAAACACTTACGCACTGGCGAAGTCACCTCGCCTAGTGATGAAACGTTTGCAACCTAAATGCCAAGCTCGGCGAACATATGAATACCAGGAGCAGTGGCACACAATTATATGATACATGGCTGAAAAAATGAACGGAGACAGTTGACAGCGCTTGGTCGGGTGTGCCAAACTATGAAACAGCACGTTTCGCGCTCTTACCAGTGCAAAAAATGAATCTTCATTCACCCAGAGTGGGTGAAACAAGCTTTTTGGGTATTCGAACAGAACATTCATAGGACACAAATTACGAGATGAATTCATTTTGCACACACCGTGTGGCTTGCAGGAGAAGAATTTCCTAGGTGAAATGTTTGGAAGTACACGTCGGACCGGATCGCGAGCGGTGCTTATGTTTAAACGTAAGACAGGTAAAGATTGTCAGTAAGTCGTTCTTGAGGTTATGCAGCTGGCTACCGACGGCTGATCAATAACGGCTCGGCATGCTTAACGATTTCAAAGTGTGTGCATTCACCAACTTCGTAAAGCAATGACGTAATACGGGGTTCATGCGACATTTGTGGAGCAATCGTTTTCTCTCAGCATCTGCCTCCAAAAGGGAACATGAGTTCCTTACATGAACTCACAACCTGAGGAAAATAACGAATAATTGTCATCACTTTTCCGGAAAAGCGCCTATGATAGCACGCACGCATGAGCAGCATAGATAAGCACGCTTGAATCAGGCGACGTGACGGCTCCTCTGACGTTGTCCATCAACTCAACTCTGTTTGGGTGTTCGATCGGTTTTACAATATTAGTGTTAACCCTGGTCCGTTCGGCCAAAGGAAGACGTAAGGCACAATACATGAGAGAGAAAGCGTTGCCATTTTCATAACACGTTTGTGCATATTGCGATGTTCAGTTCTAATTCCACAAGGTACAGTAGTCAAAACAGAATGTCTAGTCAGAAGGGGTGCTAAGGCAAGTGTAACTTCTTGTGGAAGTCGATGAGTCATCGGTATTCAACAAAGGTCATCTAGGTGAAAGACATCGTGAAAAGCAGATCAAAGTGTGGCTGGTCAAGACAGACAGTCATGCTTTCTTGTGTCTGACCAATACCGACCAAACGATTCCAACTGCTCATGCTCACTTTTATCCCATAGAATGTGCTCCTAAACTGGCATGCAAACGTCAGCGACTTTGGGCAAATAAGCTTGTCCGGTCAGCTGACCGACCTCTTATGAACCCACAATTCTGTTTCTCCTTGGAAATTTTGATTAAAACAAAATTTTTTACTTCCACGTTCAGGTAGAGAAAGCTTGGATCGTTTTGATGTGATTTTTTGGGCTGGGGATATGAACTTTCGAATTCAACGTCCTCGACATATCGTGGAGAATTTGCTGACAACTGGAAGAACAAACAGAACTTATGACAATCTGCTCACCGCTGACGAACTTCTTATTTCACAAGCAGAAGGTGGGTTCTGGTGTTCACCGGGAAAGTTCAGATTGCGGGAGAGAGAGAGAGAGCAATAGTCCAGTGTGTCCGGCATGACGTTGCAAATGGAGGCTACAATTTTCTAGGATTCCCACATTAAGTGCAGCCTTTCAAGCAATACAGGTTTGTAGGTAATTAAACAGTTAACTCCCAATTGTCTAGAACTGACATCATACCACTGTCCTACCTGGGTGGCAGATACTCCTGTCTCGACCGTGATATTGATTGATTGGTCTCATGACAAATCAGTCATGTGCATTCGTGTCATCATGCTGTCTATTATCTGGCTGACCGTCACTGGCCGGCTGAATCATATAGACATTCACTTACAAGCCTCTTGGTTTACAATGGATGCGGGGTGAGTAAGTGGAGCCGCAAGAGATGTAGCGCAAGCCATTTGCGGTGACAGCTACACGCAAGCGTTCTTCGGCTTCGGTCACTATGACGCGTTAGCTTGAAATGGATGCCGCCAACGGTATGTCACCATCAGCCCTTCGCAGTTCATGAAATCACAGTGGTCAGCCTGGATTGTTTTCCTTATTCGCCCTTACATGTTTTGTACACCGCTCCGCGTGTTTACAGCATGAAAACAATTGTCACTTACTGGCCGATCTGGTGGGGTGCAGGAGGAACAGTGTCCGGTTTATTTCACCCATTATATACTCGTAATAGCCATAAGTCCAACCGGAAGTTACCGTGGCTCGGACTGTCGCACAAGCCTGGGTGGTTCTGAATCCGTGTTTTTGAAAACGTAAGTGACTAGCGGAACGCAAAATGATGGAACAGTCACACGTTTTACTCATCTTGAGGGGCAAAGTTTTCGCTTTTCACCCATTCCAATCGTCGAAATATGAAGGGCAATTTACTCGATACTCTTGAGTTACTCCAAACTAAATTACAGAGAACTTCATGAACAACCTAGTAAACTACGTTGATCACAATCGACTAAAAAGGACTGCTGATTCCCTCTCGTAAGAGAAGAGTAGGAACGGGTTCATAAAAATAGACGATCGTCTGGAGTAGATATACATTTACGAAGAATTAAATCAAAAGGAAGACTTGCGTCAGATAGAATTTCAAATGTCGTTTTTGCATTTTTTTCGGAGTAATGAGAAACAATAAACCCAGTGAACCGTTTATAGTTGGATCCAATGCAAGATGATAGATATCTTTCGGATCTAACAAAAAGTAGAAAATCCGCGGATAACAAACCGTTGAAAACATCAAGTGGACAGCAAATCCATGGACAGAATAAAAGTGTATTGATAAATCCACTGGTTAAGGAGAGCGAAATGCACAGATTTTGAATGTCGAACAGAAACTGACAGTTTCTTAAGTTTATGGAAGCATCAACGGTATAGCGCAGTCACACTAGATCGTGGAACATTTGATTTCGGTCCACTAAATCAACTGAACCACTGTACATGTCGAAATGCTCGGTCAATCACTATTTTTAGTGACGGCCTTTTAAAGTGCTTCAGAATAACATTTTATCATTATGTCAATAAATAGTTGCAGACAGGAGAAAGCGTAGTGGTTGCCACCATTAACAAATATCAATATCAGAATAAATTAGCTTACACTTTTCATAAATGATTGGAAATGGTGGTTGTTTGCTGACGCAAGTGAGCACAGCGGCAACCTATCTGTGATAATCGATCGCGATCACGTGTGCATTCGTCAGGTTAGATTGCTTCATGCTTGTTGTATTAAGACCGAGGGCACTTTCCGTATAACCAACCGAACATGAACTAACCAGAACCTGGTAGTTCTGTAAGATTCTATGGCCAACTACCACGTTCACATAGTGTCAAAGGTACCGAACCCTTTAGAAAATCAATCATACTGTTCACGATAAATTAACTAATTGAAGTTTTGTATTTGTCCGAAAATTGATGCCATCATTACTGGGTCCTGTTTTCTACCTGTACAGGTCGTGTATTTCCCCGGTTTCACGAAGGAAGAATTACGTTTCCACCGACGTACAAATTCGACTTGAATTCAGATTTGTACGATTCTTCCGAAAAAAGACGAACACCTTCCTACACCGTAAGCAATGTTCTGTAGTTTACCCGGTAGCTATTATTTTCGAACTATAGGCAAATGCGACCGGCTGTAATACGATGGACACTAGCGCATAGACAGTCAAGTCGAGTTATTATTTTACTCATTTGAAAACCGAAATTTTAGTATCACTCTACAAACAATCTCATCAGACAAGATTGATTATCAAAATGTCTATAGGAGCCAATCAATCACAAAACAGGAACACTTTAATGTGTGAAAAGTTATGCGAAAAGCGCAGTAGGTGGTAGATAAGATAGGACAATACGATGGAATAAAGACAGATCTATAGTTCATACTACTGAGCACGTTACAGTCTTTTATGACTTAATGGTAATCATTCGGAGACATAACTCGCCATAAGTAAGGCAAACAAAACCAAGCGATCCTGTGGAATATGCTTGTTCGCTCATGCGCTCGTTGTGCTTGAGTCAAATTATAAGACGTAAAGTTCGGACAAATGAGTCCAGTGTACTGAAGGGGTAAAACGAAAAACAGACGAAACGATCTCACATGTTCCCACCTTATAATTCATGGTTTGATATGAGCGCATTGGGCACACAAGCGAATACGTCGCTTTTGTTCAATCACTTGGTTTTGCTAGCCCTGCTCAAGACTTATGACCACTGATCATAGCTACTGGACCCCAAGCGATTGGCACACTCTTAAAAGGTCACTATGAAAAACATGGTGCAGAACGGGGACAACCTTAGGTGCGGCGGAGAGAAGGAATTGATGAGGACCGTTGTCGTGAGTCCAGAGCTGGCATCTAAATTTTACCAAAAAATAACGACACAACGATCAGCATAGGAAATTTTGATAGAAATCCAGATGTTTCCAGTTCTTTATGGAACCGCACGCGAAGACAACGATTCAATGAGTGATGTGCGGGTCTGGATCGGACTCCATTTGACGTCACTCAGACGTCAGCTTTCCTGAAAAGTAACCTTGGAGAAACTGGTATGACAGCGCCCTTTGGGATCACAAAGGAGCAACAGTTTCGAGAGCAAACGTACAGACACTGTTTATATTGGTAACCATTTGGGCTAAAAGCTGACTCCAGTAATGTCTTAACTTCTAACTTGAAGTTGATATTGATAACGATTGGTGGTAACATTTCCCAGTAGGCCACCACCCTGAGACAAAATTTGTCTGACGAGAATCCATGGCCTTAATTTATAATTTTCTTCGTGACCTTGTATACCGTTTGCTCAGAAAAAGTGAGGAGCTCTTTGGGACCATCAGAAGAAGCCAAAGATCTGGGAATTAAATTGCCTCGAAGTCATGGGTATCCGAGTCTGTATAGATCCAAGATTTTCAGCCGAGGCTCGAACCTCATGTTCCGGAGTTCTACCGCTGTTTGCAATGCGGCTCAGTGAATGTTTTGCCACATTCGTTTCCTTCTCAAGACTGGTAACTGCTGCTGAACGAGCCTAGTTAAGAAAAAGTCAGATGCGAACCCTGTAAACGGTTTGGAAAATTTTCCTGTCTATAGAGGAGACTGTCCGTAGTCAATAAGAAAGCCAATCACCACAGATTTTTGGGCAGCATGAGTCGTGGGAACGTTTCCAGAATCTCCACCAAGTGACGTGTGCACACTTGCTATCTGTAATAGGAAGACATCCTTCTTGACCAATATCTGACAACATCGAGGTCAGTTTGAAGGCTGGGACCAATAGAGTTCTGATTTCTAAGATCATCAGCGTACAGCATGGAGTTGGTGATTGCTTTTGAAAGGTTCTTTATATAACGTAGAGGTGGTAACGGTGCACGGACCGAACCATGGGACACATCCGATAAGATGGGAGCACAGGAGAAGACAGTAGAGCCTTAATTCTAAAGGCGAGACTATTTAGAAACGAAGCTAGCCGATAGTGAATGTCACCGTGAACACCGAAGGCCTTTGGTTTACACAAGAGTGGACACGAGGCACTCGGTCAAACACCTTAGCATAGGTGGTTTCTGAAATAAGGCATCGGTTTTTGACCTCAGTTGGACTTCACAAACTGATGCGTGCTAGTCATACGAGACCACTTTGGTAGGAACTTATCTTGAGCTATGTGCATAAGGTTATTGGTTAGGTGTTCTCATACTGCAATTTTGATCAAACGTTCTAATAACTCGCGGGAGAACACTGGTCAGACTAATCGGTCGATGACTGACAGATCAGTGTTGACTACCTGGGTTATGAATAGGAACTGCATAGCCCACTTCCATTCAGTTGGGATGGCGGCACCACAGACAGTCCGCTTAAAGAACTCATGGAATGGTTTTGTGAAAAGGTAGTATTGTCGGGTAAATCCGATCTGGAACAACCGAAATGAATGGTCTGAACTTTAAAAGTAAACCTCTACATTCCTCACCGAAGACTTCACTGGTAGAAGAGGGTGATAAAATGTCTGTGATGGCTGGCTGGATATAGACTAACAGCAAAAATACGCATACAGCAACGTAAACTGGTGAAATAATCTGTAAGTTTTATTGCGAAGGTCAGAAGTGACCGATCGACAGATCCGAACTGTGTGCGACTCACACTTACTCTAAGTTGAATACATCACAACAGTCATGTGAGATATAGCATGCCCATAAACTAAGCCACGGAGTATGCATCAAACAGATGAATGAACTCGGCCAGTCACAATCACGGTCACACAAGGATATGAATGTTATCCTGATCGACCTTATCAAATTTGAAAGTTGACATTTTTGGCTCGTAAATGCACCTGAACAACTTGGTGCAACTAGATGCGGAAAATGCGTTTCACTCAAGCATTTGATGATCTAAAAATACTTCCCACTCCTTTATGACGCTGTAGTGATAATTGCTTATTGCACCGAATACAGTGTTCCATTATTTTCTTGTTCAGGATCGAATTCTGTTCATGAGTCAAAATAAAGGCGCTGTCGTGTGCCTGCACTATGATATGATACCCGCCATTCGAACATCCGATCATCGACCTGTCTATGGGTTCTATTCACTCAAACTCAAAGGAGGCTGTGACAAGTACGTTTGGATCCGGATTTTCCGGTAGCAGAAACAAGCCCTCAACATATACTGTGTCCGTCGAACGGAAAAGACTAAGGAATGCATTTAGTGGCGAGTTAATCGACAACTACTTATCTATAACGATCGATCTGTAACTTTTTAATCGTATGCAATAGACGAGATCTGATTCAGTTGTTGGCACTGGGTTACTCTTCACTACTGAAAGATCAACATTATAAATGTCTACTTTGTCAGTTTTCAATTTCACGAAGACTTCGCTGTCTTTTGAAATACAAGGTCACATGTGAGCTGAGTGTAATCAGGTCTTTAAAATTGAGTAACGAAATCGTCCCGGTTAGCGATTCGACTCAAAACCAGTAGCCCAGTGACCACCAAATGATAATGTACATTTTCTTGCTTGTCATGATCTGTAAGCAGTTTGACAAAGTCTAATCGTATGCTGTGCACAAACCGCCAACGTAATACATTCACATAATTCCCCATACTGATCATTTCTGATAGTCATTTTCGATTAAAAAAGCATATTCTCGTTGGTTGTGGAACACAACACACCGATCAAACATAAAGGCGAAACAAACTAGGACTATAACCACTCAACACATGTCTACGGTGTTCATTCTAATACAACCAGCGGTTCACCCATCAGCAGACTGTCCACAACAAACAGCAGAAGCGTGGGAGCGTCTGTCTTGAAACATAACTTGGCATTTTGAAGGTGCGAAGTGCATCGCACATAAATCGGCCCGGGTCGTTCAGTTTATGTAGCATGGTGTGCACACACTTTAAGAAGGGACCAAGTAGAACAATATCAAAAAATCCGGTACCAATCGGCCTACCACCGTGAGAGAACTTTACAATATCACTGGATTCCACAACCGTACCTTTTAGAACATCGTCCTTGACAAAGGTAAACAGAACAGAATCGGATCTCCTGTGAACGCCACATTAGGTGATGATTGTCAGAATAATCAGCATTCTTACGTCAAGGCAACATCAATGAGGCTATCAAGCTGTCAATGGTGACTTAATAATTGTGACCCCAACAAAGACATACTAGTTTGAGCAATTATGCTGCACCACTTAGACATGTAGCACCAGGGCAGACAGTAAGGGAATCCACAGATCCTTATAGTAACACGTGGAATGATAGATTAGTGGATGAAAAAAATACTCGGACAGATCACTATCGTACTAGTGTTGTGAGCCAAAGACGTGGATGGCGCAAAGATTGTTTATTCAGTACACGAGCTATGGGTTTCAACATGAGTGTCAACAAACTCATCTGTGTTTGACACAGATCTTAGGGCATAACGGTTGCCAATGCTCAGTTCCTTTATGTAACAAGAACCATTTCACGCCATGCTGTACTCCAATGCTTCTTGTATTTTTCTTGCGGTCACTTCATGGTTAAAATCTACGACTCTGCTTCACTAGTGAATAGTGGTAGCGTGAGTAGTATAGTGCAGTCGCTCTTCCTCAGTACGCTAGTTCGATGTAACAGGGTTGTTCAAACCATATGGAATGCGTCTGCCAACCACCAGCGGCGGTGCAAATGATACGGCACTGTGAACGAAGTTGCTCAATCCAACAACACATCGGCAGTAGATACTCCGTACTCCACAGATAATTATTCCGCAATGATCTATGAATAACGGCCAGTAATAGTGTTGCATGCTCTTCTTGTATTTAGGTGACATCGGAATTGCATTTGAGTTGATTTCATACAAACAAAAAATTATAATATAGTTTTTATTACCGGGACGCTCATTACAACTCTATCAATAACGGTGATTAACATTTATGAGAAAATACTTAACTTATTATTAGCGTTACTGCTAATATTACTGCTGTTATTTTTTCACCTTAACCCACTGAATTTCGATCAGCGTTGCTCTTGCCGCCGGATCGTTCCACCGGGACATATACATCGCTGGTGAGTCATTCACTTCCAAGTAAAATGCATGAATAGGAAACGTTCTCAGCATACTACGGAATTGTGTTACACAAGAACCATCCAAAAATTGGTCAAACGCTACAAACAAAGTCTATTTTCAATATAATTATCTCCTGGTTCATCGATCAGCTATCCTGAATAGTATTCGCGGAACACCGTGTTGCATCGTTCATAGCAACTGTCAGTTCGACCGGAGAGCATTGTGGCTCAAACCGTTGCGATGAGCAACGGTGACGTGGAATATCTGAAGAAAGGGAACAAGGCACATAAAACAGGGCTAAGCAGAACTGGAAATGTTGCCAATACGGTTACGCTGGTCGAGATGGGCTCAGTTTTTTTTTCAACAGGCATGTAATCCCGATCTACAAAATGTTAGTAGTGGTAGTGGACTCACTTTTCGGTCGCATGGAAATAGAGAACAACGGGAATGATAGCAAACGTGTGATTCGACAGGCGTGTTAAAAAACGACAGTGCATTCTACTCGTTCTAGATAATTAAATACTCAGTCGTTGGACAAAGTGATTGCACAAGATAGTGAACAGCAATACGATCGATGGACAATAAGTTTGTAATATTGTGGAGAAAGCAGACCCGCGAACGCTGGTAATGCTTCTTGATGCTTACTCTGAATCCGACACTCCGCTAATGGGAGGTGGTGTTCATTCACACTAACGGGGTGAAAACAAGCCATAGCTTAATTGCATACAAACTTCCTCGTCATGAGCGATGCTCATAGAACTGGTGACCGGGCGAATAAGAGCATTGTCTCGTAACCCAAAAGGTGGCCGGTTCCATCCCCATATCAGACTGTCTCTGCCTTATGAGTGCAAACAAGGACGAAGGCAGTCGCCAAGTGTCGGATTGAGGGCAAGCATCAAGAAGCATTATAAACACTATTTCGAGCCCCGGCGGCCACAGACAGTGCAAACTGACAACTCTAGGTGGAGTGTATCGATCCATACTAACAGGGTGAAAACAAACTATAACTCTGAACGAAAATGTTACGGGATAGACTGCTGGTCAGCCGTTCCTCTAAATCTGTGACTCTTTCATGTCTGTGTCAGAAGCGAAACGTCAATAAAACAAATTGCCGATCGTTCACAAAGTGTAGTGAAATTATGAATATTCGATCGGATTGAAGCAGATTTCAACTAATGGCGTACACTTACGGACCTCGCGTTCGAAAAATATCAAGTGAACTAGTTCGTTTGGACAAAACTTAGGTATCCCGTACGAATAATCGTGTCCTTAATATTCGGTGTCTTCGGAATAATGTCACCCTTAAATCACTCATTATAGATCATGCAGACAATTCACGAGAGCACAAAAATCTGATCTGAAGGAGCCTCCATGCCAGAAGTGAAACGTCAGTAATAAAACCAGATTGTTCTGAAATTGTGACCCGAGCATCCTGATTCCTTTCTGATGGTTGAGAACAGTGGTGGTGGTGTTCGTAGCTCGGGTCGATGCTTTTGGTATTGCTATGTTCGCCGAGCTTTGTATTTAGGTTGCAGGCATTTCATCACCAAACGAGGTGACACCATCAGTGTGTAAGTGTTTCGGCGTATAGTTTTGAGTTCACCAAACTACACCTAAATGCCAAGCTCGGCGAACATACCAATATAAAATCCTGATTCCTCCTGTTAGATAACCCCAGCAGTGACATTGTTCGCTGTACTAAGCAAAGCTGAGCAAAGTTATACGCCTTTCGAGTAGTCTGTCGATTCATAAATTGATATGGAGATTGAACAGGCAGAAGTTTCTACTAGTCTCGCATCCTTACAGGGTAACGATCAAGTCGAAACATTTTGTTAAATTTACCATTAGCTGATGACTTTTAAATCATTCCACTGGTAGAATCGTGAGTGTCGCGAGACAATCCGCTAGTAGCAAGCCAAACTACATGTGATCATCGGTTAGGTAGTATGTTCTCGGAATACCTGTCCCAAGTCATTTTTACACTGAAGTACCGAGTGTTACAGAATATAAGCCATGCACAAGTTAAGAGACTCTCGTACTAGTGTTCAGAACATGAGAGCCACAAAACTGCCACCTGCACTACAGTAATTAAACGGGCGATGGAAAACCAATGGTAAGAGAAGACTGAGAAAGTACTGAGTGGCTCCAAGAGGCGAAAACATCTGAGATCCTCTCACTGTTTAGACATGTGAGGACTGAAAGGCCTGGCAGTCAGAATACACGAATTTCAAAAGGATCCTCTGATTCAAAGCAGGATGCTCGTACAGAACAGCCAGATCACCCAGGATTTTGTTAATAGTAGACAGAAACTGATGTGGATTCCCAATTTACAAACACAGCTTCTTGTGGTCCGGGCTGTAACTTATTACCACACTGCCCGCTTTTTTTCTTTAACAAAACAGGCAATCAAAGACGAGCGCGCCGTTTCGACCCTATTTGCTTACCCAAACCTTCCAACAACACCAGAGTCTGTTCATTACAGTGACACCCGCCGGACAGAATGCAGTCGCCTACACACAGAAATTGAATACGGACATATCCACATGTGTACAGATGAAATTCCTTTTTCTATAATGGATTGCACCATTCATGGAAAATAACACCAACACACATATTTTACTGTAAGAGAATCGACTGATGATAGAAAACGAGTCATCACAACGAACAAGTCCCCAAAATATCTGACAGAGAACGAATTCTAAGGTCTTGTAAATGTGATTATTTTGACGCCTGAAGAGGCGATGGTACAGAAGAACTAACGACACCTTTTTATCTAAATGTTGTGCTTCTGAATCAGAAAGAGGTGGGTGGGACGGACATTTACCGAAAGGACAGTTCTGACTATCAAACAAGTGAACATTAAACTGATTGCAAATAATTCCGGCAATGTTCATATTAAGCTCTCTCAAATAGCTACACGAAAATTTACGGACTCCCAGACGACTTGGGTTAGTTGGTTTGCCGAAAGCGCACCTTACGCATGCTTATCCACCGCCTACTATATGGGGATCTCTGGGTGGGGCCCAGAAAGCATCAACCTGAAGGCCATCCATGAGCGGTTTAGAGATGAGGAAATGGGTACCTAGTGCTGTGAGACAAGAATGCACGTGGCATGAAGATTGTTTATTCGTAAGATCGACACATGCAGCATATGTTGCAATAACAGTGCGAACACAAACACTCACTTTCGCACAACGATAATCCTGGGATGCCACAGTTGTAAACGGTGGGCTAATGTATGCAAAACATCATTTTTCCGGAGTGCAGATTGTTTCAGCTGCGACAACTGTCGCCCAACGACCTGCGTACCGATCCAGGTTGACAAATCTGACATGCAGTCATTTCACATTGGGGTGACATAGCATTTGCACAATCGGCTTCCGTGAACCCGCTGTTAATGCTTCTCATTTTCAACAAAATATACTACGCCAAGAAGTTCCACTACTCCTAATTACGGTCTCTTCCACTCTGCCAGTAATTTCCTACATCCGGATCCTGTTGCAATCGGACTCCGCCGGCATCTGTATTCAAACTACACACGGTGTGACTTCACTTTCTAAAATATACGTCTGCAGACTGTTGTGTGATTCGTATAACCATCCTATTCGATGCCGGTTAAACGGTAGAGATAATAGTGGTCGAACAGTGAGAGTTTATATGCACCTTTCACAAGGATGGGTCAGGTTGTCGATCTACAGGGCAAAAGTGCACGTATATTTCCTCACTGTAAACAAGCCCCTCAGTCGACAGCCGAACTTATATGTCACAAGTGACCAATATTTGCGAATACTCCAAGTACCTTCGCTATGCCCGAGGATGCCTCACCACCAAAACAATCTAGGTAAGTGCAGCGATTAGCAGTCTCATGAGGTTTGTCTGCAACGACAGAAATGAGATCAACGCGAATTTATTCTCGTAGCAACAATACGCCTCTAAAGTGCATACCCTATAGGCCAGCTACAACTTTCTACCGATTCGGTGTGGTCCGCATATTGCCGAAACATGAAGTGAGAGCAATGTTGTCCGTACGTTCAACAATAATTACCTTACCACATGGCGGAAACTCCATTCTTAGAACCTCAGAGCGCCTCTTCCATAATACTACGTACCCTGTAGCTCAAGGGGGAGTGAGACAGTGGATATCCTTGCCAAACGCCATTTGAAATGAAGGACTTCAGGACAGCTGTCCATAAATATGTACTCTGCACTCGGAGTAAGCATCTAAGGATGTCAACAAACTGTTGCACTTAAATGAGACTCCTTTGCGAATGAGACAATCCCAGAAAGTGTGTTGAGTAATCAAAAGCGGCCCCTAGGTGGAAAAAGTGTACGACGGTTGGCTGAGAAAAGGAGCGCCGATAATCTAATGTCTGTCTCTGAAGATATAGTCAACATACCTTCTCATATTCGGTGTCACATGGTGTTCTGGAACCTCCCCTAAAAATGTGATTGCGTTGATAGGTACAAATCACGAGACACCTATTCAGTCTCCAACATGAAATGGAGCGTGGTCAGTCTATCCGTCAATCTCCCACCACCATTTTTGAGGACCAGAAGGAAGAAGGCTTAGATACAAAACTTCATTACGCTCCACTAACTTAAGCATCAAGGCCATTTTGGTTTTCGACCATCATATCAAAACTATCCACCTCCATCCTCAACAGCTGATACCAGTTGGAACGCTCTTTAAAGTTCTCAGTCCATCCGCCTAGTGGCTGCAGGAGGCTGTAAATTCACGTCAACTATTTTACACACGATCCGACTGATACGTCACTGACAGACAGTGCAGCTACAAAAAAGGTAACAGTACCCGGTTATTTCATGATAAAAGTGTTTATTCTACCTCGTCATCTCGCTCGATCGAACAGACTTCGCTGACGACAAACAGACTCTCTTCGTAAGTTTGCTATTCAGTAAACGGCGAACCTCGTTCCAATCCAAAATGAAGGAAGATTATTAAGCGTTTGTTTGAGTTCCGCTGAATTCACAGTGCCTCCTTCGTTCGTTCACAACTGATTACGTTGTTTGCGTGCAGATTGGTTCTGAGCAAGTGATAAAAGAAAACGAGTGCAAACAACGACGTGATCAGAATCAAGGTGACTGTCATAAAATCAAAGGTAATCTTTAGCGACCTGCTGTCATCGAAGGTTAACAGCAATACAATCAATCTTCGTCCACGGCTGAACTGTAAAGAGCACGCTCTGCGTAACATCTCTTGTGCTGAAATGCGCAACACGACACGTGGAATCTGTGAGGTGTGTATGAATGTAAGACGACTATCAATGCTAGTAAGCCGCGCATGAACACTAAACATATCAATCATGCTAGTATAGGACGACCAATTCGTGCGATCACACCCGCAGCAATCACAAAAATGTCCGCGCGCTTACACAGACAACATCGCATATGGCGTTCTGCACAGCAACCGAACTATTTGCGGAGGGATAGGCAGATGTGACAAAGCCCGTCTGGTCTCAGTCGGCAAATCCTTACAGAGGCGTATGACCCCACACAAACGACCATTCGTTGCTATCTAAACTAGCCACAGCTTCAATGCGCGTTTCGACTTCGTTGTCAGCAGAGGCTCGGGAGAAGAAAAATTGATCTAGAACAACTTTCAGGGGCGAGTCCAAATGAATGACAACGCTGGGATCGGGGGCACAGTGCACATTCAGTTCCAAGTTCCAGAGTGCTCATCAGCCTATCAATCGGACGGTGCATAAAAAACGCGGGAATCGCCTGTCTTGGTCTGAGTAAATGAACCTTAGGAAAAGAAGGGGAAGTAATCGGAAAGAACTGGGCCGATACGTCAAAGCGAAAATAATCTCTGACACTTCCCGGTCGTTCCGACCACGGGAGCCAGTTGAAATTAGATCTCATTAAAGGCCTCTGACTCAAAAGCTCAACCACTATGGCAACAGTTACCTTAGAAGACTCAGCCGGTTTCAACATTCCAAGTAAGCCTAGTACCCGTCGACCGTATCACGCGAATCACTGAAAACACCTACCCTTCGAACGAAAAAACCAGACAGAACGAAGTTTGAGACATTGAATCCCTTTGAGTCGTTGGAATAGAGCAGTCAGAAAACAAATTACGATATATATTCATTTTTCACCCTCATCATCATAGACAGTAATACATCAGTGGTTCACACTAATGCTTAACTGCCACACAACCATGAAGAAAAAGCAAACCTTATGCAGAAAATGAGAAGGAAAAGAAGGGGACGGGAAGGGACCTAACTACTGAAAATAACTACGTCCCTATTCAAACATTCAACATCAAGGTGCCTACACCTTGCAAACAAACAACCGAGCTGCAAGTCGTAAACGTTTCACCAGCAAGAAAACAAAACAGCAATACTTAAGTGAAACGGTTAAGGGTTTGGTAAGAGAGTGGAGCACGGGTCAGCAGTAGCATGTTTTCGCCTATCCACCCTACGGTGTGCAGCAGACAGGGCGACCCGGTCTACACTGCTTGACGGCCGATGCAGTTTGGAAGCATTGGTGTTGTGAATTGTCATGGTTGTATGTGGACTGAAGTACTGCAAGGATGCCCAGACCCAGAAAAGAGAACGATTAGTGTTCACAACGAAAGCCTTTGGACCCAAAGCCTATACTGCAAGGAAACGAGTGATTGGCAGTGTACCAAAACTGGTACCTGTTCTAGAAGAAAGGTGCCAACCTTCCTTCAACTCCTAACCTGGAGTGCCATGAGACTGTGGCTTGTCAGAACTCTACCTATTGGTCTGCCAGATATGAGTAACTCCGTCGGTGTGATCATCACACCGCCCAGTTTAGCCCAATAGGCCATCGAAATGGGCAAGCCGTCACATCGAGTCCAAGTCCAGCATTATTTTGAAGGCTGACTGATCTTGATTATGCTGGCGACAAGGTGTTGTTGTTCGACAACGTTCAAGCAGCACAAACAAAGCTAGACGCTATTCCACGTTCTGCTAAGTACTTCGGGATGCGTTTTGCAGTCACGAAGTGCTTCTGTAAGACCGATGTGATTACACGGATTTACTGTTGGATAATCAAGTTATGGAGGTTGTTGAGCGCTTTCTGCATTTGGAAAGCTGCACCTACGACGGCGTCGGATGGGTAGGGGTGAAACAAATGCGCGTATCTCCAAGGCTAGAATGGTACACGCTAACCTAGAACACCTCGCGGGGCAGAGGGGTATCTCTGCTGCTTGAGGGTCGCGTATGCAAGGCAATGGTGAAGGCTGTGTTACTTTGTGGCATCGAAACAGGACCACTCAGCGTAGAAGACGTGAACTGTTTTCAGGTATCTGACTACTAATGTCTGCGTTCGACCGCTCATATAGGGTGGTACCAACGAGTAAGCAACGAAGAAGTTAAGAAGCGGGTATCTGGCAGTTATTGTCAAACGATTTATTTTGTTCAATCCCTACATTTGAACAGACTTAGCTAGTTACACCATGTATTGATACCAGCTATTCGTCCGCCACATCAAACACCCGTTGCTGAAGATGCGGTCGACTGGCATAAGATGCGAGGAGCACAGATGACTAAGCGTAGACAAACGAAGTCGTTCACCAAAGGTTGGCCACCGCAGGTCGGGTTCGTCTCCCGGGCTGGAGATGTCACGACTCACAGTCAACGGCTGGAGACGTCAGGTGTGAAGGCAGCTAACCAGGCTCAGTGGTGTGAATTTTTTCGTTGTTTGACCGAGTTTTCTGTGATGTCAGTGCACTTAACGATGCGGGGCAATGAAATTCGTAAGGAAGTTGTCTGGTTGATGATGTCTTGCTGTCACCTACAGGTCGGTTGGGGAACTGTAGCCCCTGGGAGGTGAACAGGGATAGTGAATCTGCACCATAAATAGTCCATTCTGTCGAATTCAGCTTATTCAGGTCATGACGTAGCCCACAAAGAATGCAACCATAGAACAAACAAGTGCCATAGATGTACCTTACCACTGAGTACCCTCACTTCTTCAGGATTATAGAAGTGCTGTGCCAACAAGGCACTGATTACTAGCCAGATCCAGATGTCATACACAACGAGCACGTGTTCGTCTGAAAGATACAAGAGGATGTTAGAGTTGTAGATAAACTCCTTGGTTAAGCAGAAGGTGAAATCAAAATTAAAGTTCTATGAAGTCCTTAACCAGCTCGGTGGCCTTAACCAAAATAGGTCATCATCATCATCATAGACAGCAATACATCAGTGATTAACACTGATGCTTAACTGCCACACAACCATGAAGAAACAGCAAACCTTATATAGAAAGAGAGAAGGAAAAAGAAGGGGACGGGAAGGGACCTAACTACTGAAAATAGCTACGTCCATATTCAAACATTCAGCGTCAAGGTGCCTACACCTTGCAAACAACACAACCGAGCTGCAAGTGTTCAAGCTTCGATAAGGGGCAGACGTCGAACGACATGTGGGTGTAATCGCCAGGCGGTGCGTAAAACGACACCGAATGTCCGTGTTTGTGAGTCGATTTAAACCCCTGGTACAAGGTGGATTAAACGCGTTACTGTGTAGTTATTGCTCGAGACCTGCTGGAGACACCGATTGACGGGCTGATAGTGTGCTTTTCTTACACGCCGTTATAATCCACTTGACACGTCACAAAGAACTACCGAGAGCTTTGAGCCGCGCACCAGGTTAGGAAGCGGGTGTTTGGTAGTGATTGTCAAACGAGTTCTTCCGTCCACTCTCTACGTTTGCACAGGCTTAGATGGTTAGGTCACGTATTAAGGACGCCAGCTAGTCGTCTCCCACACTGAGCACTGTTCGCTGACACTGTGACCGACTGGTGTAAGGTGCGAGGTGGACAGCTAATGACCTGGCGTACGGAAATAAAGTCGTTCACCGAGGGGTTGACCACTGTAGATTGAGTTCGTCTCCCGGGATGGGGACCTCGCGACTCACGGAGTCGGTGGCTGGAGAGTCTAGGTAAGATGGCGGATAATCGAGCTCAGTGGCGTGAATCTTGTCGTTGTTTGGCCGAGTTGTCTGTGAAGTGAGTGCATTTAATGGGGCGGGGCAGTGAAAGCCGTAAGCAAGCTGTCTCGCTGATGACGCCTTACTCTCATTTGCAGCTCGGTGGTTTGTTTGCAAGGTGTGGGCACCTTGATGTTGAATGTTTGAATATGGACGTAGTCTTTTTCAGTAGTTAGGTCCCTTCCCGTCCCTTTTTTTCTTCTCTCCTTTCCTTTATGGGGTTTGCTTTTCCTCATGGTTGTGTGGCATTTAGGCATTAGTGTGAACCACTGATGTTTTGCTGTCTATGATGATGGTTAACCGTCAGTAGTGTTAGGGGAAACCCATTTCCAATAGTCGGGTGAAAGTAAGGTATTTCGCTGATGCACCTCACTTTTGTCCACAGTGGGAACGCTCGTTTACAGTGTCTCGACATCAAACGCTTGAGTTTGTACGTATCTTTGATAATCGGATCCCATCCTCTCCATTTCTTATGCTTCCTACTAACAGCTCATTCGTCCATCGATGGCTGTACGCCAGTTAAACATCGGAATGAATCACTGAGTTATTACAGTCCAAGATGACGACGAGAACACGACCCAAAGGACGCTGTACGCGTCCCCCTAAGTCAGCGTCTAGTTGACTTAGGCCACCCGACTTCATTGTGTAACGGCTTCGGCAAACACCACAGGCAAGGAAGCGACTGGAAGCACCACGGTCGTTGATAATTCGGTATGACCTATCAAGTGGATTGTAATAACATTGTGGCTAATCGTCAACCCGTCAATCTTCGTGTCCAGCAGGTCCCAAGCGCTACCTATACAATAACATCTGATCCACGTTGCACCATGAGTATACCCTGGCAAGCAAACGCGGGTAACCAGAGCCCACCTACTGGCAGCTGTTTTGAGCACCACCCAGTCCACACAAACAAGTAGGATTCCACAAACACGGCCAAATTTTCTGAGAATATCAGATAAGATTAAGCACTATAAAGCCGACAATTTTCACCCTATTCCCTGCTTAACAAAGGATTCTCTGACTAGTGAACATCAGCATAACAATCCCCCTCAGACCTGTGCATTCAAAGTTGAGTAGTACCAAGCCTAACCAAATAACTTATGATACTTCAGTCTGTGCAAAAAAAACTTGGGAAAGGTTGATATGCGTCACCATATCGATGTATGAAATGCATTATCTTTGAACAATTAAATCCAACTTCGTGTTTGCAAATCGTCAGTCAGCAATACCGTACTGTTTGCGTGGTCAAGGTAACTAACCGCTCTATCAAAACAGGTGGTACATGCATGCATTCACCGAGTGGTATAGACTGTCGCTTACTAATTTTTGTGAACCAGTGAGGTAAGTGGGCTGTACAGACATTGACTCTGCCACGCAATTCCCTGCAGACGCCAACCAAGGAAACGACGACATAATAACATGCTTATTTGATAAATCCGTATGGATTTAAACTACTCCAGAGACGGACATTAATTCACTGAGACGAACTCCCGTTCGAGAAGAAATGGTCATTGTTGACAGGCGGTAGGGTTAACAGAGGCGTTTGCTGTCGTGCGACATATTGGGTAACATATGAAACGGATAGTGCCAAATCGACAGAACATACAGCACGAAACGAAAGCAGCCTAGGCTTTTTGGATAAAAGCTAGAGTCTTCAAATACTGAGAGCGCATTTGCGAATGTGCGACAAATAAGTTGACCAAGATTTCGGACGGACTAGACCGGTGCTTCCCAATACCACAGCTGATTAAGCAGCCGGTCAACTCCCAGGTACACCGCCTCCGGAACACCAAAGTAAAAGTCGACGCACACCAAACGTCTGGGCTAATTGGGATGGCACACCTCAGTGCGTCCCCTTCGATATGATAGCGGTGGATTCAACTGGCCTAATCGTACTCGGAATCCTATCGGCAGATACTGCCGGGTCTTTCCATGCTCAACATCTTGACGGTTTGCTACCATGAACGCGACTACCTAAGAATGAGTTATGAAATGCAGTTCATGGTGCACCATAACAGACGGTGGTCAATAAGTTGATCATCTGCTGCGGGTAAAATAGGCATCACCCACGTATTGGATAGCTTCCACCATCTGCTGAGGTTATTCCACTTACTCACGATGAGAGTTCGGCATACCCACTCTATTCAGTTCGCATACTTCGTGCACCAGCTCGGATTTTATTCCTCCCAATATATTTTTTTCACATATCGTCCGCTTCCTAGTCAGTCCCTGTGGAGCAGCTTCATTCTTGATCTACTGTTAGTCTCTAGAGGATCCTGCTGGAATGGTCGCTTGCTTCCGTTGCGCTAGATATTTGCGTCAGATCCCTCGAACTTTTTCATCAATTCTCCCACTAATTGTGGAGACAGTAGCAGAGCACAAATGTCGAATAGTGAAATACACGACAACCTCTGCCGCACCACAAGTCTAGGCACAAATTAACCAGCCCACTTTACAGCTCACTTGTCAGCAGGAACGAGCTGGTGTGTAGGGTTTAACAATTGGAAAGTGGTAGCTTTTATCCAAGTATCGTGTCCGAAAAGATGTGAGTAGCCGATCGCCGACCGATCGGTCATTTGCGATAACAGATGAAGTGTCTATCCAATCTGTCTGTGGCAGTTAAGCATTAGTGTGAACCACTGATGTATTGCTGTCTATGATGATGATGATGAATCTGTCTGAAATCCGGACATTGTGTGGCAACCTCGCATGATCAGGATGTGCGAACGCGCCTGGAAGCCAGATTTCTTAAAACAGCACAGGCGAATTTTGAGTCACAAGACAGGTATGGGCGGTTCAAGCAACGGAGGCACCAGCTCACAACCGCATGGCTGACGTTCGGCATCGACAGCACTGAACTTCTCCAGCATGTCGAAGTTCAGTGAACATATTACGAACTCCCTGCACTCCCTATTGAAGACCACAAGTATAAGGGTACAACACGCAATATTGCATTTTACCCGACTATCTGCCAATAGACGACCGTGGCGATCCGCTATGAGACAACGGAGTATAGTAGTACCACCCAGGTGGTCCTGTTGACACCCATCAACAATGTTTTCTACAACTAGCTTCCGCTTGGCTAGTCTACAGCTAAAGAAAAACCTTCAGCCAACAGTAAATTCCTTAATTTATGCATTTACTACGTATTTTATTCAGAACGGTGTAAAACACGCAAACTGAACCTCAACACTGCCCGAATTCAGACAGGAATGGTAATAATATTGGAGACAATAAGTCACTACCATCAGTGTCAAACATTAATGAGGACAATAAGGTAATAGTTAAGTATAACGTCTAGCCGTCATACAATTTAAACAAGTTAGTCTAGAAATCGAAGGAAAGGCTACGATGGACGTTGTAAAACCGTATCCGTGACAGGGAGACGACAACCAGGTACCTACGATAGTGTTGCAAGTGTAAGACAGTATTTTCTATTGCTCCATTTAATCAAACATTGTTGCTCAGCAGGTAACTGAGCCAAACAGTCGCAAAGAGCATCACAAAAGCCCACCAGTCACCATCCAGCCAATGGACTCAGAGCGAATTACGAAGCCATCGCCTGAGAGACTAATGGTGACTAAGACACGCACGCGGGATAACTGGGAAAGGCCACCAAGGCTAGGTCGCATACCGTTTCGTAGTTAGGATATACATGAGCGACTGCTTGATCATTCCATATTTGATGAGTATAAATAGAAGTTGAAGTACACCCGGGAAACGAAAATCATCCTACTGATTCGTCTAGTTGGTTGACTGGAAAGCAGAAATAACGGGTTATTAACACAAGCCCTGTCAAACAAACTAACCGAGGGAAGAAAACAGATCCCGTTATAAGCAAATTGTATGTACATGTTAACAATATTAAAGAGCACGCCAGTTCATTTGAAAGCACCTCCTTTCAGTCACTATCAAATACCCAAGCGCCGATTAAGGTAAGAAAGCAGTCTCTCGGGACGACCACGATGGAATCCAACGAAGCCAGCTTCTTCCGGGGAAACGGATGGTCCCAGGAAACGCTTCACATCTGACGGAAAATTCTAGTGCATTTCAAGAGAGAGACAGGAAATTATGAAAGACATGCTCAAAACGGCAAAGAGAGATGCTAACATTTCAATACTCCGTTTAGTGCCATCAGGCATATACCGCAGATCAATCAGTTACATGTGGTCAATTGTGTAGCAGCAAACGAAGTTGACTCACGAGTTGGATTATCTACACACAAAAATGATGAGACAATGTCGGACCCACGGTAATTCAGGGTACATCGGAGCTTTCTGGGTACACAGTCAGAAAGTGCTTTGTGACTGGTACTACTTCCAAAGTAAAGAGAGACGCTGATCGCGTTACGACAGCTTGAACAAACTAATCGGGTCAACCATGTAGTCTATCTTTGGAGTTTTCTGCGACCAACGACGTCGGCCTCTAAGTAGAAAAGCTGGGGCTTGTTGCTAGCGTTCCAACCATGTGAGGAAACATTCGGTGATCCACCCCCATAAATTCTGTTTCGTTCACTGATGTACACACCAACACAATTGCAAGTGGACTGGTAGACAGAGAAGCAGATATAAAAGTTCGAAAAACTACAACCAGAAGCGTAGCTAACAGTCTTTCTGGTGGCGGACGGCAGACTTATAGCACCAACGCCATAACGATAAGAAATTTCCGGCTAATTACTACGCAAAAAAGTTCATAGATTTCACAGTAAACGAAGGACGGTCAAAAGCCCACTTTAGGCGGTGTTGGAAAAGCAGGTTTTACTCAGTCAGCCATTCAAAAGTGATCACCTAAATAAGTAACGACTTACACGGAGACAACCATTCCGCAACTGGTTTTTTGGTCACCGCCAAGAAGACTTCGCTTCATGATTCTGACGGCAACTTATCGAAACGCTCTAGCCCCGCTCAACGTGCACACCGACAGAACGGAGCAAAACTTATGACAGCGGATGAGTTAACACTTCTTAAATGATCAACAAACCGACGATAGCAAACCTAAACAAGTCAGATCGCCATAGTTATGAAACCACGAGGTTCTCTCGAATCATTTCACTTCCGTGAGCGGACAACGTGATTCGGAATAGTATCGTCACCTGTCTGTTATGCGTCAATCGTATACATTCGGTTTATGGCTTAAGACCGGTGAAAATAAACAATTTTAACGTTGGTTTACTGGATAGAGGACACTCGATGACTTCAACATCGGAATGGTCAATAATTTTGTCAGATATTTTCTTTCAATGATTTGAAAAGTCCAGTTCAATACCCCATATGTAACCGTTGATTAATCACGTTAAGCGCGAGGTAATGAGAAGTAAAGAAGCGGGGGAGTGAAAATCACAAACAAAATGTTTGGCAAATGTCACCTGATCCGCGCACGCAATTCGGCCGTTCGTCTGCAGGGAGGGGGCCACTCGACGTCAATTGTTTGAATTCAAACATTTAAGCGGTTGCTTATTCTTCACGTGGTTTTGACAACTAAGAATCATCATGAACCGTTGGCATGAAGCATGAAATAAGTCGCCACCAGAAATTACCCTTTACCGTAGTGAACGATTTCAGTAACCTCTTAGATTAATATTGGCTCACAATTTTTCCATAACCTCCCAAAGCCTTGCGAGAAGCGGTCGAACAGCTTGCTGATCCACTTAGGTTACTGTTTACGCAATCCGTCTACCAAGGGATAATACCCAGCGGTTAAACACTGGTGAGCATTACACCCGTTCTCAAGGGTGGTAGACGTAATCGTCTCAGTGATTACAAACCAATTGTTTTGCCATCAAGCGTTTCAAAAAAATTTAGGGGCACTTGTATATGACTCGCTTCTCCCAAGTTCTTCAACAATGCACTACAAATCTACTGATAGCCACAGATCAGAGCAGGCGATCAGGGCAGTGAAATAGACGTCCTGTATCTCGACTCTGCCGAAGCATTCAACCGCGTAGAACATGTCGCTTTGATCAGCAATCTTTTCCACTATGGTGTACGAGGCAATCTTCGTCGGTGGCTTGAATTGTACCTTGATAACCGTCTGTACACGGTGCAAGTTGATGGCGCATTTTTCCACCTACAGGCCTAGCCTCAGTGGAGTACCCCAAGGTTTAATTCTTGCCCCCTACTATTTTGGATGTTTATCAACGCTCATCTTTCATTCATCTTCCCCATTATTACTGCTTGCTAACGATGTCCAAATTTGACGAGCTGTCAACACTACCGATGATCCCCTCATCCTACAGAAGGACCTGGACACTGTTCAGTTGGTCTTGAATGAACCGTCTTGAGATTAATACTGGTAAGTGTGAAGTTATGCAATCACAGCTCCTTGAACACCACGTATCGCCTCGACGGGTGCCCGCTTCAGACAGTTCTTATCGAGGACCTAGAATCTACTGTTCCGCACGCTCTCTCGGGCTCTGCGAACGCTGAAACAAATGCAAAAAAGGCTAGTAACGCGTTGGCGATATTGGAGCGTCTCTTCTGAGAGTTCAACTCTAGTTGTTTTCAGCTTATTTATAAGTTTTGTTCGGTAGCATCTAGAGAATGGAACTGTGATCTGGCCACCAAATCTCCAAAAGAACAAGCCATTTTTGAGGAGTGCAAAGTAGAGCTGGGGTCTGAAAACTAGGCTGTATGAGGAGACTGAAATCTTTGAAAATGTGCTCCTTATAGTATTGTCAGCTTAGAAGTGACTCGGTATTAACCTTTTTGATAACGAAGCCTCTTAATCATCCGTGCGGCCTGATGCTTAACAGGGGAAATAGCATGACACTCAAGGGTCAGCCCCTAAAACTAGAGGTCCAACACAGTAGAATAGAATGCATGCATAGCTTTTTCTCATTGCGCATTTGCAAGGCATAGAATGATCTACCAGACCATGTTGTTTCTGTTAATTCTGCAGCAATTTTCAAGACACGCTTTGACCAACATCTATTGCACTAGTTCGGATGCTGCACCCTTTTATCCCGTTTAAGCCCACTTCTGAGGACCTTGGGATTCTACGGACCAAGATATGGAACTCTCAAGAGGTCCAGCTTCCTACCTCTATTCACAACCCACTGAACCATTTACAGTCCACCAAGGTAGTCACACCGTTAGCGTCTCGTTAATTTCTCAGAATTACTGCAGTCTGATATCGGCGATAAACGTTGACAGCTCATTTGTCATAAACTATCCCCCAGTTGGAACTTTAAGACGCATTTCTTGATTTAAATTAGTCTTCAATCCCCATCAGACGGTCCAGGATTCCGGCAAAAGTCTTTAAAAGCAGCAAATATCTTGTGACTAATATAATTTGACGTTGTCACTCAAACTGTTCGTTCCCCTTGACGACATGAAGTATGTATCTCTCTAACTGTTTCAGTTCTTTGGACCGGAAACCACTCAAATGGTTTGAGCCACCTAGTTCAGGAAACAACCGCTGATGATGACGTTTCAACGATGAGTTACATGAGTAGTCAGTGGACAAAAAGTAATTGGGTGGTGGGCTAATTTGAGCCCAGCAGTGCTTAAATACCCAGAAGAGACCCGTTGACATCAGCAACAGTGCTCACCTTCTTACAATACAAACACTCAACTCACTTTATTAAAATACAAACTCTGGTCATGCATTCCATTCCAAAGAAGCGATAGTAATCTTCCTGGCGAAGTAACAACAGCATGGCCGCCCCGGGCAAGAGTAAAGGCTAGTTCTTCCTGATGATTTCCGGAAAGAGAATCATTAACAACAACCACTAAACGCCGTGAACCGAATGGGGTTAGCGCTTGTAGACAGGTAGCAGCTCCTCCGTGACTAATAACAAGGGAAGATGAAGAAATCTCCCCGTCCAAACTGTCCTTGTACCGGAAGGCCCTCAGGCGTAGCATCTGCAAACCGCCCGTTTGGCAACCGATTGCGGTATTGCCAACTAGGCGATTGACCACCTCATTAACGGATGCTTGAGATGGAGGTGAAGGCACTGTTGCGCCTCTTCCAAATTGAACAACGAGATCAGTGTACCCAAGCCAAGATAAAGCAGCATAAAAACTCGGATCGTTTGTTACTTCAATAAGTTTGTCAAAGGAGGTGCTCCCAACGGTAACGAATACAGACTTCATCGCGTCACGTTAGGATGGGATCAAACGTCGGCAGCGTATTTACGTCCACGAAGCCGAGTTCGTTTATCAGCCTTAAGGTAAGTTGATGCAAAATGCTACCAACCAGTTCGACTCTACAAAGATTAAAAGTACGGAACACAGCTTTGCACTCTTCTGGCAAATTTTCTGGTTCCAAACACTTCCTCGGGGTGAGACGTTTCTGAATATTTTGTTACAGATTACCCACATTACAAACATACAACTTGGCAACAATCACTACGCAATAAACAGAACAGCAATTCGACCTTGTGCTCCTCACAAGGGTAACTCCTCCGGTCACGCTCCATTCGAATATGGCGCCCTGAGGTCCGGTCCAACGATTTCAGCGACTTCACCAATCTGATTTCAGCGATTGTTACAGGAGTTGGATGTTGGGGGCCCAAGTTACCCGAATCCAGCCAGTTTGTCTGTTTCGATGTTGGATATAGCGTCTTGTACACTACTTCCAACTTCCTGTTTTTTATTATTTATGCCTTTTCATCTTCTTCAACCTCGCATGCACACATGACGTTTGAATGAGGTTAATCGATACAAGACGCCTCCAACAAACCGTTACATCCACGATACCTCGGCCCCTTCGGAATGATTAAATGGGACGAGAAATTCTCCATTATTGAAAAGTCTGGACGAAGTGAATCGGTATCCATTGATCGGCTGAAACCAGCCTACACAGAACAAGATGTTGACCCACCTGAACCGACGTTGACTGAGAGCAACCCCTCTCCAGCCCCAACAGTATTACACTCCCCTGCAGCTCAGCCCCCTTGTTCTCCTGAACAACGTACCACACGTAGAAAGCGATCTGTACACTGGACGAAACATCGAACAGATTGCAGTACATGATATGACTATCGAGCGTTTGGTTTGTTTTCTCCTCACTGCCATTATTTCATCGTGTTCTCAACCCACAAATGCTCTGGTGGGGGAATTCTGTAGCGTTTTATACACTAGTTTCAATTTCATGTTTTTTATTGTTATTCATGCCTTTTCATCTTCTTCAACCTCGCATGTACACATGACGTTTGAACGAGGTTAATCGATACACAGAGTAATCAATAATTTAAATATTGCACTTCCAAGTTCGCGAGTTCTGCTTTCTGTTCGCGTTCAGGGTCGGTGGCGTACAAGTCTTTGGAAGAGGTAGAAGTCGGCAGAATCAACCGTTTAGTTCGGCAAATTTATTTATTTATATGTCGTTCGAATTATCTCAGTCGTGACATCGAGACTATCTGGGGAACACGACGGAATCTTCATTTGGTGTGGTGGAAACCTAAACCAACGTGCCTCCACGAACTGTTGTGAGTAATTTATTTTTTCTTTTCATCAGATTTCGACTTTCTATTCAAACCTGAGTTTCCATATACTGTTTAGATCCACTACATTGGTGGTTTTCTGTTGATCTGAAAGGCAGTCACTGAAAAAAGGGTGTAACACCACACTTGTGATGTGCAACGAAGTGAAACGTCGAGGAACAACGTTTCTGTGAGTGGCGGGGTCACAGCTGGAATCTGGAATTGTCCCAAAAACCGGCCAGTATGAACCAGAGGCCCTGTACTTCATGCACACAACAGTCGAAAACGCAAATGGCGTTAATCACACGACATCTAAATGAGTTACACTCTCAATGCCCACAAAAGGTACCATACATGGAGTGAAATAATGATTCATCAGAATAGAGCAAATTACTATTCTAATAGTTTTTAAGTGAGTGGGAATCGAACAACACTCTGAAGCGGTCCATAGAAGAGCACCTAATATCCTTTAATGGAGGTCGTTTCAGTGGTAGATAACCACATAAGAGATCTGTTGCCTGAGGAAGGTCAGGGGCAAAAGCTTATCGAGCTTCTTGTCGCGACACCCAAGCCTGTTATCATCCATCGAGGTATAGAATAGCTGAGGGAGTCCTGTAGCGACCTCCTAGAAGAGCCTAATTTTTGTTGATANTTTTACAACGTCCATCGTAGCCTTTCCTTCGATTTCTAGACTAACTTGTTTAAATTGTATGACGGCTAGACGTTATACTTAACTATTACCTTATTGTCCTCATTAATGTTTGACACTGATGGTAGTGACTTATTGTCTCCAATATTATTACCATTCCTGTCTGAATTCGGGCAGTGTTGAGGTTCAGTTTGCGTGTTTTACACCGTTCTGAATAAAATACGTAGTAAATGCATAAATTAAGGAATTTACTGTTGGCTGAAGGTTTTTCTTTAGCTGTAGACTAGCCAAGCGGAAGCTAGTTGTAGAAAACATTGTTGATGGGTGTCAACAGGACCACCTGGGTGGTACTACTATACTCCGTTGTCTCATAGCGGATCGCCACGGTCGTCTATTGGCAGATAGTCGGGTAAAATGCAATATTGCGTGTTGTACCCTTATACTTGTGGTCTTCAATAGGGAGTGCAGGGAGTTCGTAATATGTTCACTGAACTTCGACATGCTGGAGAAGTTCAGTGCTGTCGATGCCGAACGTCAGCCATGCGGTTGTGAGCTGGTGCCTCCGTTGCTTGAACCGCCCATACCTGTCTTGTGACTCAAAATTCGCCTGTGCTGTTTTAAGAAATCTGGCTTCCAGGCGCGTTCGCACATCCTGATCATGCGAGGTTGCCACACAATGTCCGGATTTCAGACAGATTCATCATCATCATCATAGACAGCAATACATCAGTGGTTCACACTAATGCTTAACTGCCACAGACAGATTGGATAGACACTTCATCTGTTATCGCAAATGACCGATCGGTCGGCGATCGGCTACTCACATCTTTTCGGACACGATACTTGGATAAAAGCTACCACTTTCCAATTGTTAAACCCTACACACCAGCTCGTTCCTGCTGACAAGTGAGCTGTAAAGTGGGCTGGTTAATTTGTGCCTAGACTTGTGGTGCGGCAGAGGTTGTCGTGTATTTCACTATTCGACATTTGTGCTCTGCTACTGTCTCCACAATTAGTGGGAGAATTGATGAAAAAGTTCGAGGGATCTGACGCAAATATCTAGCGCAACGGAAGCAAGCGACCATTCCAGCAGGATCCTCTAGAGACTAACAGTAGATCAAGAATGAAGCTGCTCCACAGGGACTGACTAGGAAGCGGACGATATGTGAAAAAAATATATTGGGAGGAATAAAATCCGAGCTGGTGCACGAAGTATGCGAACTGAATAGAGTGGGTATGCCGAACTCTCATCGTGAGTAAGTGGAATAACCTCAGCAGATGGTGGAAGCTATCCAATACGTGGGTGATGCCTATTTTACCCGCAGCAGATGATCAACTTATTGACCACCGTCTGTTATGGTGCACCATGAACTGCATTTCATAACTCATTCTTAGGTAGTCGCGTTCATGGTAGCAAACCGTCAAGATGTTGAGCATGGAAAGACCCGGCAGTATCTGCCGATAGGATTCCGAGTACGATTAGGCCAGTTGAATCCACCGCTATCATATCGAAGGGGACGCACTGAGGTGTGCCATCCCAATTAGCCCAGACGTTTGGTGTGCGTCGACTTTTACTTTGGTGTTCCGGAGGCGGTGTACCTGGGAGTTGACCGGCTGCTTAATCAGCTGTGGTATTGGGAAGCACCGGTCTAGTCCGTCCGAAATCTTGGTCAACTTATTTGTCGCACATTCGCAAATGCGCTCTCAGTATTTGAAGACTCTAGCTTTTATCCAAAAAGCCTAGGCTGCTTTCGTTTCGTGCTGTATGTTCTGTCGATTTGGCACTATCCGTTTCATATGTTACCCAATATGTCGCACGACAGCAAACGCCTCTGTTAACCCTACCGCCTGTCAACAATGACCATTTCTTCTCGAACGGGAGTTCGTCTCAGTGAATTAATGTCCGTCTCTGGAGTAGTTTAAATCCATACGGATTTATCAAATAAGCATGTTATTATGTCGTCGTTTCCTTGGTTGGCGTCTGCAGGGAATTGCGTGGCAGAGTCAATGTCTGTACAGCCCACTTACCTCACTGGTTCACAAAAATTAGTAAGCGACAGTCTATACCACTCGGTGAATGCATGCATGTACCACCTGTTTTGATAGAGCGGTTAGTTACCTTGACCACGCAAACAGTACGGTATTGCTGACTGACGATTTGCAAACACGAAGTTGGATTTAATTGTTCAAAGATAATGCATTTCATACATCGATATGGTGACGCATATCAACCTTTCCCAAGTTTTTTTTGCACAGACTGAAGTATCATAAGTTATTTGGTTAGGCTTGGTACTACTCAACTTTGAATGCACAGGTCTGAGGGGGATTGTTATGCTGATGTTCACTAGTCAGAGAATCCTTTGTTAAGCAGGGAATAGGGTGAAAATTGTCGGCTTTATAGTGCTTAATCTTATCTGATATTCTCAGAAAATTTGGCCGTGTTTGTGGAATCCTACTTGTTTGTGTGGACTGGGTGGTGCTCAAAACAGCTGCCAGTAGGTGGGCTCTGGTTACCCGCGTTTGCTTGCCAGGGTATACTCATGGTGCAACGTGGATCAGATGTTATTGTATAGGTAGCGCTTGGGACCTGCTGGACACGAAGATTGACGGGTTGACGATTAGCCACAATGTTATTACAATCCACTTGATAGGTCATACCGAATTATCAACGACCGTGGTGCTTCCAGTCGCTTCCTTGCCTGTGGTGTTTGCCGAAGCCGTTACACAATGAAGTCGGGTGGCCTAAGTCAACTAGACGCTGACTTAGGGGGACGCGTACAGCGTCCTTTGGGTCGTGTTCTCGTCGTCATCTTGGACTGTAATAACTCAGTGATTCATTCCGATGTTTAACTGGCGTACAGCCATCGATGGACGAATGAGCTGTTAGTAGGAAGCATAAGAAATGGAGAGGATGGGATCCGATTATCAAAGATACGTACAAACTCAAGCGTTTGATGTCGAGACACTGTAAACGAGCGTTCCCACTGTGGACAAAAGTGAGGTGCATCAGCGAAATACCTTACTTTCACCCGACTATTGGAAATGGGTTTCCCCTAACACTACTGACGGTTAACCATCATCATAGACAGCAAAACATCAGTGGTTCACACTAATGCCTAAATGCCACACAACCATGAGGAAAAGCAAACCCCATAAAGGAAAGGAGAGAAGAAAAAAAGGGACGGGAAGGGACCTAACTACTGAAAAAGACTACGTCCATATTCAAACATTCAACATCAAGGTGCCCACACCTTGCAAACAAACCACCGAGCTGCAAATGAGAGTAAGGCGTCATCAGCGAGACAGCTTGCTTACGGCTTTCACTGCCCCGCCCCATTAAATGCACTCACTTCACAGACAACTCGGCCAAACAACGACAACATTCACGCCACTGAGCTCGATTA
>QNGE01000280.1:88912-117528 GCA_008508345.1 Paragonimus westermani | reverse complement strand
TGTAGCGACCTCCTAGAAGAGCCTAATTTTTGTTGATATTTTGTTGTACAATTTGACACCCCCTGATGAGCCAAGTTTGTTTAGCCCAATTGTAAGCCTTATTTCCGCTGGTAGAAAAATTCCTCACCTTTTCCGTTCCGCGCGCTACACGCAGGACGCTTGCTGGCTGTACATTTCGTTGCTTCTCGGTCGTGGCAATATATAGAGTACTGCGCTGTTTGTTGTCTTCTGAATTATCGCCACTGGGTAACTCGTCAAATCTGGTGTGAGACTTTGTGGGAACGTACCCACAGTCCTGTGCCAAAGAAAAAATGAACAAGAATTAAGTCACCGCGGAGTCTTCGTAACTCAAGTGGATAAAGATAAAGAATTTCGAAACGACAAGCGTAGGAAAGATACTACAAGCCAGCGATTCAGCGATCCAACGATTAACCGATTGATACACGGGTTTGAGGCAGGAGCCCAAGGTTCCCGGATCCAGTCGGTTTCCTTGCTCGGTGTCAGTGGGCGTCTGTTGATCTGAAAGGCGGTCATTGAAAACGGGTTGTAGCTCCGCTCTTGGGGATTACAGTGAATACCTAAAACAAAATGAGATTACTCGCATAATGCAATTTCAGGTAAATCAAAATTGAGCAAAGCTTTATAGCGATTCCTAGAAGCGCTTCTCACGACCCCGGAAGGAAGGCTGTTTTAATGGTTAATAACCTTGTATGAAAAGAACTGCTGCCTAAGAAAGTTCCTAGGACGAAGCTTGCAAAGCTTCCTATTATGTTCTTGCTTCCCGTCACCATTCGCTACAATGAATAACTGTTCTACAAGACCTACCCTAAGGAAGTATGTGAGAATTAAATCACCGCGGAGTCTTTGAAATTCAAATGGGTACTGGTCAAGAATTTCAGCTCGAGAGTCGTAAGTAACATTACTCAGGTTTGCGACCACCTTGGTAGCCGCGCGCTGGACACTCTCAACAGCTGATATGTCTTTCTTCAGGCCGGTATACACGACGTGAGTGACATACTCGAGGAGGAGTCTCATGGAAACCCCGTAAAGCGTTTGAAAAGCTTTCTTGTCCATGCGGGGGAAAGTGCGCCTGATCATCATAAGAGCGGCAAATCCCTTTATTGCCGCCATCTCATGGTTATACGTGAAGGACAATTTAGACGACAACCAGATGCCCAGATCTTTCTTCAGATCGACTCCCATTATATCTACTGTGTTAGGTGCACTATGGATCATGAAGGCATCGCCAGAATCTCCGTCGAGTGACATGTGAGCACAATTATCGTCATTTAATGAGAGGCTCCAACCGTCCGACCAAAGCTTGATTGCGTCAAGTTAACTCTGTGGTGCACTGAGATCAGTGGCGTTCCAGATTTTTAGTTCGTGTGCGTATAAGAAGGCGTTGCTGGAAACATTGTTTGGAAGGTCACTGATGTAAATGAGGAATAAAAAAGAAATTAGCACTGACCTTTGGGGAATTCCAACACAAATGAAAGAGGGAAACGAAAGGTCTGATTCGATCTTAACTCTAAAAGTCCTGTTATCAAGAAAATAGGCAATCCAGCGAAGAACCTCTCCTTGAATACCATAGACTTCTAGTTTGTGTTTCAGGGGGCCGTGTGGGACACGGTCAAAATCCTTGGCGAAATCAAAGAAGATAGCATCTGAGATGAGGCCATTGTCTTTGGCCTCCGTCAGACTATCCATGAAAGTAAGCATGTTTGTTGTGTATGAACGGTTAGAAAGGAAGTCATGCTGGTGGGAAGAGAAGAGATTATTTGATAAGTGATTGAGTATGGCGCTCTTTAGTAGCCGCTTCATTATTTTGCACCGAATGCTAGTAAGGCTGATTGGCCGACTGCTAGTCAGGGAGTGCCAGTCAACCACTTCAAGTACGGATGTGACGGTGGCCTTTTTCCGAGCCAGTCTAGAGTGTTTGCTCAAACAGCTTATAGAGGGGGTCAGCCAAACTAGAAGCTGCTTCTTCGAGTATTCTGGGATGGATCATGTCAAGGCCCATTGCACTGTATGAAGTAACCTTGGGTAAAATGTCTTCAACATCTTGCACAAAAAACTCAGCGGTCACGAGTGGTTGCCTGAAATTCTGCAGCGGTAGGGCAGGATGCCTGTTCGGGGGTGCGACGTTGTAGACTGCCTAGTGGTACTCCCGGAATAACTCGGCTACAACTCCGTTGAGCAGCCATAGAAAGAGAGAGCTAGAGGTTTGCTCTTTCTTAGTCGTCGCATACGCTTAAATAAGAAGTTCTTGTTCTTGCGAGCTCTGAGGAGGATCTTCTCTTGTACGAGTTTGGTGTTAGTTTGGTGTGTTTGCGGATTTCCCACCTACACCTGTTTCGGGCAATGTGGAACTCGCTGAGGTCTTCTGAGTTTTCTGTAAGCTCATGCTTCGCGGATAAATGGGAACGTTCATCAAGAAGAAGACGTATCCTGCGTGGAAGCGGTGGCCAATAAGAGAAAATGCACAGTTTGCGCGGTAGAAATGAGTCTTCTGCTTTCTGAATTGCGCTTTAAAACGTGTGTTAGTTCTGGTCCACGGAGTCCAAGTCAAGGAGGAGTGAACCTAGGTAGGTTCTCAGGCTGTTAAAATCTGCCTGATCAAAGTTTCGAACTTTGGGCCTGTTTCGAACTGTGATGGTCACTAGCCTGACAAGTTCAATGGCCAGTATGCTGTTCTGTAATCCGGTGTGTACGGCTCGAGTGACATACTCAAGTTGTCATCTTAAATATACCTTGTAGGGCTTCTGAAAAGGTGCTTGCATATGTGGAGAAAAGCTCTCTTTATCGTCCCAAGAGTCACAAATCTCTATTTGGCGGCCATCTGTTGATGATGAGGGGAAGATAAACCAGCCGACAGCCAAACCCCTAGGCCCTTTTTAGGGTCTACTTTCGCGATATAGATTGCACTCTGTTCAATATGAATCCCGAATAGTTTTTTGGAGTCTCTTCTGAATGACGTGTGCACACTTGCTGTCGTTTAAAAGTAGGCCCTGGTCATCTGACCAGCACCTAATACGGTCAAGATCAATCTGTAATGTAATGGGATCGCACGTTTTCTAGATTTTTAAATCACAAACATAAACGAGGATGTTGCTATAAATAAGCTCGGGGCGATCATTGGGAAATTTCAGGAACAACAGTGGACAAAGTAAGGATCTTTCTGGAACTTCCGCGGGGACCAAGAATGGAGAGAAAATGCTCGAACTGTTTTGTTACTCTACAGTTCATGTCACCAAAAAGGAAGTAATCCAGCGAAGAATCTCTCCTTTCATCCTATAAGCTGCTAGGTTATGTGCGAGAGAACTGCGATGTACACCGCCGGAGGTTTTAACGAAGTCGAGGAAGATGGCAAGCGACCTCTGACAATTGTCTTTGGCTTATGTCAGGCTATCATGAAGAAAACCATATAGGTTATGCACGGCCGATCGGGAAGAAAGTCATGTTGAGTAGGAGGAGAAAACTTCTTTTGAAGAAGTGCCTAAAGATAATGCGTTTTAACAGTCGCTCCATTATATTTCATGGGATGCTGGTAAGGTTGATCGGCCGATAACTAGCAGGAGAGTGACGATCATCTGCCGTGGCAGGGGCTTGTCCCATGCCTCCGGAAAAATGCCGGCCCGAAGTGTCTTGTTGAACAGATTACGGATGGGCACTGCCAAACGCAAGGCGGCTTCTTTGAGTATCCGGAGATGGATCGCGCTTGATCCCGTGGCACTAAATGGATTAGTCTAAAACAGTAGATCTTGAACATCGAGCACAGAGAAGTCAATTGTCCGGGGTGAGTATTGAAAGTTTTTCGGAGGGAGGGCTGGCTGCGTATGATAGGTGAACCGCAAATTTCCCTGTAATCCACGAGACAAAACGTTCTTGAGTTGCTGAAGTTATCAAAATTTCGTGGTGTTTAAGCTCGCAAAATTGTTGGATTCTTTTGGTGGGGATGTTTTGTGTTTTGCTCTACAAAAGGCGTAAGCAGCGGATGTGCAGTAGATCTGTAGAGTTTTTTCTTGGTTCTGTTCACTAACGATGCTTCACTGCTGTACAACAACGTTTTGCGTTATCTCTGAATGTTGTTCGAATTGATTAAAAATGACCTTGCAATAAGAAAAACATTTGTGCACCTGTTACGCGTAACCGAAACCAGCGAGCACTCACGAATTGAATTTCAGTTGTGTGACGGGGCGTGCTACTGTGTTCTCGGTGCCTTTTTGGTTTGTGTTTGTGTAATTTGTGTGTATAGCTCACTGGGCCTTCGGCTCTTGCTTGTTTTTATTGTTTATCTTTTCAGGACTTTTGTTCGACGTCCAATGGCACTAGCACACAACGACCATAACTTTTGTTGTTATCATCGTACTTTCGGCCGCCGAGCAAAAAAGTGCACTCAGTCCTGCACATTTATCACTTTACCGATCACACAGGGAGACACAGTGATGGCGACGGCTGTGCCTGGTGTCTCCTTCAAATGTCGCCTTTTCTACATCTCAGAGAGATCCACGGGCTACAACTTTCTAATCAACACCGGCGCTCAGGTAAGCGTAATTCCATGCACCGTAGGCGACGGCCAGCGTTGTCAGCCCGTTTTCTCCTTACCAACCGCTAACGGAACCCCAATACAGACGTACGGTCGACGTTCCCTCATCCTTCATCTTGGACTACGGCGTCAGTTCCGCCGGATTTATTTGGTACCAGACGTTCAGACCGCAATTGTGAGTGCCGATTTCCTATCCCACTTTGGTCTCTTCGTTGATATTCAGCATCACACGCTTTTGGACAGCTTGACTTCTTTGAGTGCTAAAGGCAAATTAACCACCATGAATTCCATCGGAGTCCATATTACGGTGCCTGAACCCTCAAGATATTCCCGGCTGATCTAGCAATACCCACAGCTCATAAATCCGTCGTGTCACCCACATTCTTTGAAACACGACGTTACACACACGATTGTGACCGAGGGACAGCCGGTGGCCGCTCGTCCCAGACGTCTCTGTCCAGAAAAGCTTAAGGTTGTCAAGGCGGAATTTGACCACATGCTTCAACTTGGCATCATCCATCCACCCAGGAGTGCATGGTCTTCCTCCTTACATTTGGTCCCTAAGAAAACACCGGGTAATCGGAGACCATGTGGTGGCTTCCGAGCGTTCAGCAAGGCCACCGGACCAGATCGTTATCTTGTTCCCCACATCCACGATTATATTTTGACTCCACATTCTAAGTGTGTTTTCTCTGAAATCGACTTGATGCGTGTATATTACCAAATTCCCATCGCCATAGAAAACCTACTNAGTCTATCTGAATGCGAACGCTGCGATCAAATGTGAGTGATGGTCAACTTGAAAATAAACCAAATCCCCGACTACTCATCAGTTACCTCGACAATGTGTTAGTTGCCAGTCGTTCCCCGAAGAACATGAAACGCATCTTCGTCTTTTGCTGGAGCGGTTGAATGAATACGGGATTTCCATCAATTTAGCAAAGTGCGTTTATGGCGTCTCGTCTCTTGAGTTCCTTGGACATTTTATGGACGCAACTGGCATCAAACCCTTAGACACCAAGGTGCAAGCACTACAAGAGTACCCCCACTCCTGATTCCATCAAAAAACTTCAACGGTTCATTGGAGTCGTTAACTATTACCGTCGTTTTGTTCCTCACTGCTCACAGCTTTTGAAGCCGTTAACCGATCTGCTACATGGTTTTAAGGGTGTTGTTTCAAGTCCTCAGTCGCTACAAGCGTTCAACGACGAAAAACGCTCAGTGAAGCAACGGCTGTTGCTGATTTTAACTCAGAGCCGACCGCTCATTTGATCCTTTCAGCTGACGCGTCTAATCATGCTGTCGGTGCAGTGCTTCAGCAGTACGTCAGTGGTGAATTACGACCAGTCTCGTTCTATTCACAAAAACTATCACCCTCTCAAGCTAATTACAGCATCTTCGGTCGTGAGCTGCTTGCTATTCACTTGTCCATTAGACATTTCCGTCATTTGTCAGAAGGAAGAAACTTCACTGTTTTAACAGACCAAAAACCTTTAATATACGCTTTCAATGCCAGTCAGGATAAATATTCTCTTCGCGAAATTCGACATCTCGATTTCATAGCGCAATTCACAACGGATATCCGACACGTCCACGGAAACTCCAATGTGGTTGCTGATGCGTTCTCAAGGCTACATGTTAACGCGGTTTCTGGCCTGCAAGACATATGTCTCGAGAAAATTGCCGAAACTCAAATGTCTGACCCTGACTTTCCATCCATATGCACCCCACCCTTTCAGTGTTCTCGTATTCCCTTACCATCTTCTGAATCCACTATCGTATGCCAGCTTTGCCTTCACACAACGTCTTATAGTGGTAACAGAGTAGTGCTTGAGAAGTCACATCTCAAAAACGGTGAAATCACGAACCCAAACTCATCTCTGTAATCGAAGCCTCGAGGCTCCCCAACAACCGCTGTATGTATTGATTAGGAGCAGTCCGCGTCGACACATTTGCCCACCCACGATTGAATGCGTCATTCGGCTGCGGCCACAACTACGCCATATGGTCCAACGGATGCATCCAATCGACAAGCTCACACATACCGATCGATCCCCACCACCCTGCGACTTCGAGCCTCGCAGAGTGAGGGTACAACACCATGATTCGTCATCTCATGGATATCGAGCAGCAGCCGTGCGTAGGTGGTGATATGCAGCCAATAACCAGCGTACTGACTCTGATTTCACGCTTTTTACGCGTATATTTCCGCTGATCGTGTTCTTAAGGGAATGACTATAACATGCAAGTAAGTATGCCATTTATAACTGGAAAAATGCCGCTTATTCGTCCGGTTTTACGCATTTTCCTACGTTGTACTGCCTTTACAGGTTCATCCAAAGTTTGCGAGTCTATAAAAGCTTAGTCCTCATGATTCAACGACGGCACAATCGCCGAAAGTATAATCAGGTTTCACTGCTCATTTGCTTTCAAAATTTAAGAAAAGCATGTTTCATTACGTCGGCGATATCAGTATTTATGATATTCGATCATCAAGTATTCGAAATGACGTGGAATGCAAGTTCTCGTTATTTCTCCGTCGATCGTTATGCCAGTGGTCAGTGGTGGTCAGAAAGTGTCTCTGACTACCCTGAGTAAATGCGAGTATATTTCACTGCGTTCGGTGAAAAATGAACGAATGCAGCAGGATAGTGACTGGAGTTTTAGCAAGTTATAGGAATAAATAGCTTGACTCACAGATAGGGTTCAAGAGGACCACCACAACATTCCAAAGTACCAGTATCCGGGAAACGAGAATATCCCGAGATTATCGTGGGCAGCTGAAGCGCAGTCGATGCTGCGACGATGTTCGGAGTACAGCGGAACTGAAAATGGATGAGATCCGTGTAGAACAGCAGAAAGACGTGCGTGTGTAGCATGCAAGCTAGCGGCTTCCGCCCAGACTGTCCGTAGCACTTGTGGCCCGAATCTGGAGCAATATGGAGGCACCGGGGAACAGTGTTCTTCCAAAGTGGGGGATCGAAAAACAGTCTTGAAAAGAGAAACAATGCAAAAAAGCAAGAGCCGAAGGCCCGGTAAGCTACACGCACTAATTAAACGAACACAAATCAAAACCGAAAACAGTAGCACGCCCCGTCACACAACTCAAATTCAAAAGTACCAGTATCCGGGAAACTAGAATATTCCGAGACTACCGTGGGCGGCTGAAATGCGGTTCGTGTAGCATCGCCAATCAACTACGCCACAGTAGAAGATCAGAAAGATGTGCAAGCACAATTTTGTGTGTCATTGCAAGATCATTTTTAATCAATTCGAGCAACATGCAGAGATAACGCAAAACGTTTTTGTACTGGAGTGAAGCACCAGTAGTGATCAAAATCAAGAAAAAACTCTACAGTACTCTCCCTCTAAGGCATTTGTGGAAGCTGAAATGTTGGATAATCGTCTGATGATTAAAAGGGAGGAACATGAAATTTGTCAACGAAAACGTGCTGGTAAGGTAACCTGCCTACCGGAATGCGCGGTTGGACGAAGTGGAGATGGGTGAGGGAAGGTTTATAAAGTTGTATGATTGTGTTTGGCAGACGGATGGGAATAAGATGATCCTTTGTCATCACTGTCGATTGCGGCTGATGAGTCGAATGTGCGGGGAGTGGGGGAGATAGATGATTCGAGATTTTCGGTTCCGCTCCATGGCCACATATATGGGAGAGAGGTTATCGGTGCCTGTCGACGTAGGCCAGCTTGAGGCGGTCAACACTCACAGTAACTTGCTTTCCGAAACGTTCGACCGTGAAAACGTCATCCTTGTGCGAGATCACCTTAATTGGGCCATCGTAAGGTGGTCGAAGTGAGCGCCGAACTTCGTCACAACGAACGAAAACATGGGTGCAAGTTAGTAAGTCCTTGTTGAGTTGTTGAGGCCAGGAATGCTGCCGAGTCGGAATGGCACAGAGTGTTTCCATGTGCGACTTGAGGCGGCGCACGTAGTTCGACAGATTTATTGTGTTTCGGTCGAAAAAATCACTTAAAGAGCGAATTGTTGTTCCGCAAACTAATTCAGCGATGGCACAATGTATATTTTCCATTAGAAGGAATCTGACGCTCGGTGAGGTGAGTGGTAAATGCTCTGTCCAACTCTGTGTTAGCTGTGTCATGAGGGATGTTTTCAGTTGTCGGTGTAAACGTTCATCAATCCTACTAGAAGCAGAATGGTATGCAGTCGTCCTGATGTGTTCACAACCCAACAGATTAGTTAAGTCGCGGAAAAGGGCTGACTGGAATTGTGAGCCTTGGTCTGTAGCAACGGACAACGGAACGCTAAAATTGGCAATTCATTGTTCAAGGAACGCTCTAGCGACTGTCTTCGACGGAATGACATCAAGGGGAGCGGCCAAAGGCCCTCGTGTAAATCGGTCGACACATGTGACAGGAACGTTTTGCTTTTTGATGGGGGTAGTGGGCCAACCAGACCAACATGGACTTGAGAAAAACGTGCGTCCTGAGTGGGGAAATTTCCAGGAGAGGTGACGGTGTGGCGATGTACCTTGCTCTTCTGGCAATGAAGGCATGATTTAGTCCACCAGCGCAAATCTTTGTTCATATTAGGCCAGACATAACGGGTAGCGATTAATTTGAGTGTGGCGCGGACACCAGGGTGGGACAAAGAATGCAGATGGAGAAAAATGGGTCGACGGAGAAGAAGGGGTAGAAGTGGACTTGGGATGCCCGCGAAAGTGTCACATACGATAGTGGATTCAGAAGATGGTAAGGGAATACGAGAACACTGAAAGGGTGGGGTGCATATGGATGGAAAGTCAGGGTCAGACATTTGAGTTTCGGCAATTTTCTCGAGACATATGTCTTGCAGGCCAGAAACCGCGTTAACATGTAGCCTTGAGAACGCATCAGCAACCACATTGGAGTTTCCGTGGACGTGTCGGATATCCGTTGTGAATTGCGCTATGAAATCGAGATGTCGAATTTCGCGAGGAGAATATTTATCCTGACTGGCATTGAAAGCGTATATTAAAGGTTTTTGGTCTGTTAAAACAGTGAAGTTTCTTCCTTCTGACAAATGACGGAAATGTCTAATGGACAAGTGAATAGCAAGCAGCTCACGACCGAAGATGCTGTAATTAGCTTGAGAGGGTGATAGTTTTTGTGAATAGAACGAGACTGGTCGTAATTCACCACTGACGTACTGCTGAAGCACTGCACCGACAGCATGATTAGACGCGTCAGCTGAAAGGATCAAATGAGCGGTCGGCTCTGAGTTAAAATCAGCAACAGCCGTTGCTTCACTGAGCGTTTTTCGTCGTTGAACGCTTGTAGCGACTGAGGACTTGAAACAACACCCTTAAAACCATGTAGCAGATCGGTTAACGGCTTCAAAAGCTGTGAGCAGTGAGGAACAAAACGACGGTAATAGTTAACGACTCCAATGAACCGTTGAAGTTTTTTGATGGAATCAGGAGTGGGGGTACTCTTGTAGTGCTTGCACCTTGGTGTCTAAGGGTTTGATGCCAGTTGCGTCCATAAAATGTCCAAGGAACTCAAGAGACGAGACGCCATAAACGCACTTTGCNGGTTGCCCGATCGTCTCGAGAGGAGACACAGTTACTGCCTGTTAACTCCAATCGATAACTCCGCAATTAGGACTTCCGAGACAGGTCGAGATCACAGAACTCATTAGACCTGCAAGGCGATATTTCAGAATACTGATGAGTCGAGGTAAACAAAGACAAAATCCAGACCACGTACAACTTGATCCATGAAACGCTGGAATGTTTGGGCTGCATTCCGAAGTCCGAAGGGCATTTGAAGAAACTCATACAAGCCAAAGGGACTTGTGATCGCGGTCTTGAGTAGGTTTTCTATGGCGATGGGAATTTGGTAATATACACGCATCAAGTCGATTTCAGAGAAAACACACTTAGAATGTGGAGTCAAAATATAATCGTGGATGTGGGGAACAAGATAACGATCTGGTCCGGTGGCCTTGCTGAACGCTCGGAAGCCACCACATGGTCTCCGATTACCCGGTGTTTTCTTAGGGACCAAATGTAAGGAGGAAGACCATGCACTCCTGGGTGGATGGATGATGCCAAGTTGAAGCATGTGGTCAAATTCCGCCTTGACAACCTTAAGCTTTTCTGGACAGAGACGTCTGGGACGAGCGGCCACCGGCTGTCCCTCGGTCACAATCGTGTGTGTAACGTCGTGTTTCAAAGAATGTGGGTGACACGACGGATTTATGAGCTGTGGGTATTGCTAGATCAGCCGGGAATATCTTGAGGGTTCAGGCACCGTAATATGGACTCCGATGGAATTCATGGTGGTTAATTTGCCTTTAGCACTCAAAGAAGTCAAGCTGTCCAAAAGCGTGTGATGCTGAATATCAACGAAGAGACCAAAGTGGGATAGGAAATCGGCACTCACAATTGCGGTCTGAACGTCTGGTACCAAATAAATCCGGCGGAACTGACGCCGTAGTCCAAGATGAAGGATGAGGGAACGTCGACCGTACGTCTGTATTGGGGTTCCGTTAGCGGTTGGTAAGGAGAAAACGGGCTGACAACGCTGGCCGTCGCCTACGGTGCATGGAATTACGCTTACCTGAGCGCCGGTGTTGATTAGAAAGTTGTAGCCCGTGGATCTCTCTGAGATGTAGAAAAGGCGACATTTGAAGGAGACACCAGGCACAGCCGTCGCCATCACTGTGTCTCCCTGTGTGATCGGTAAAGTGATAAATGTGCAGGACTGAGTGCACTTTTTTGCTCGGCGGCCGAAAGTACGATGATAACAACAAAAGTTATGGTCGTTGTGTGCTAGTGCCATTGGACGTCGAACAAAAGTCCTGAAAAGATAAACAATAAAAACAAGCAAGAGCCGAAGGCCCAGTGAGCTATACACACAAATTACACAAACACAAACCAAAAAGGCACCGAGAACACAGTAGCACGCCCCGTCACACAACTGAAATTCAATTCGTGAGTGCTCGCTGGTTTCGGTTACGCGTAACAGGTGCACAAATGTTTTTCTTATTGCAAGGTCATTTTTAATCAATTCGAACAACATTCAGAGATAACGCAAAACGTTGTTGTACAGCAGTGAAGCATCGTTAGTGAACAGAACCAAGAAAAAACTCTACAGATCTACTGCACATCCGCTGCTTACGCCTTTTGTAGAGCAAAACACAAAACATCCCCACCAAAAGAATCCAACAATTTTGCGAGCTTAAACACCACGAAATTTTGATAACTTCAGCAACTCAAGAACGTTTTGTCTCGTGGATTACAGGGAAATTTGCGGTTCACCTATCATACGCAGCCAGCCCTCCCTCCGAAAAACTTTCAATACTCACCCCGGACAATTGACTTCTCTGTGCTCGATGTTCAAGATCTACTGTTTTAGACTAATCCATTTAGTGCCACGGGATCAAGCGCGATCCATCTCCGGATACTCAAAGAAGCCGCCTTGCGTTTGGCAGTGCCCATCCGTAATCTGTTCAACAAGACACTTCGGGCCGGCATTTTTCCGGAGGCATGGGACAAGCCCCTGCCACGGCAGATGATCGTCACTCTCCTGCTAGTTATCGGCCGATCAACCTTACCAGCATCCCATGAAATATAATGGAGCGACTGTTAAAACGCATTATTCTTACCAACTGATGTACGTTCTTTGATGAGTACACCCCGCGATTGCCCTTCAAAATCAATATGCTGTGGACTGTATGCTCATTTTGTTTGCAAACTGCGCTTTTACATATTTCGTATGACCCATCACTGATGAACGCTGATGAATTTGCTATTCGGTTCTACATCGATGGTGTTATGCTGTTGACAACCACTCCATTCATAGTTGGCGTATTTGCTGGTTGCAGCAAACCTTGGGATGTGAACGAATATCTGTCTGACTTGGCAACTGAACCTTCTCATCTGATGTCACCTGGCGTTACTGTCGGCAAACTTGGGCCCAAGAAAAATCTGATTATCAGCAGCATTATTTGTGACTCACCAGCAAGTGCCTTCGTGAAACGGAAACCAGAGCATACCGGGTATATTACTAATGAGTAGTCGGGGATTTGGTTTATTTTCAAGTTGACTATCACTCACGTTTGATCGCAGCGTTCGGGTATGCCAGTTGTCACCGCTGTACGCAGAAAGGCGTCTACATTGACCACAAGTTTACTCGTCCTTTAACAGACTTCCTCAGTCGTACAGACGAATCTTTCCGGTGTGTCAGGAAGCACAGAGAACCTCCGTTTGAAGCTCTGCCGTTGGATATGATACGCCATTTTCCGTACGACTATATGTACTCCGTTCGTCTTGGTGTAGTGCGCAAGCTAGTGTCATTTTGACTGGAATCCCCGTGTAACAAATGCGTGCGTTTGAAGATGTATACGGTTGAGAACGTGGATTCACGCATAATTGCATGCTCCCGTAGTTAAAATTGAGGCTGACGACAACGAAGATGTAGCCGTTTTCAGCAGCAGCTGGCTGGGTGCTGCTGGAAGAACAACGGTTTTCCCACGACTGCCCGGAACGGGGTATCACAGATATGTACATATACACTTGCAACCGAGTACAGACCATCCGAAGCTATCAGTTACCGTACTGGTTACTACAAGTGAGCGAAACTGTCATATAACGAACATAGCTATATTTCAATGCAGTTGATTTTGAACATGGCAGGGAAATGGAAGTGCGGTACGCATCCGGTAATCTGCCTTCCGACGACGGCAAAATAAACATGGGATTACCCCCTTAACGTCCAATGTAAGTTGATTGTTGCTATTTGTTAACCAATTGCCAGTTAACTACCGAGGTTCACGGACAGTAACATTGAAGTGGACGGCAGTGCAGAAATAAGGAAGTTTAAGCCTACTCCAATGAGTTATTCAGTTCCATCATGCAGCTCCACAATGGATTATCAAAGGCCCAATCGGCTGCATCATATTCGGTGCACAAATCATCATCCACAACCATGGTGGTGAGGAAACTTCACTTTGGAATCCATTACTGGCAGAAAATGGCTTAGAAGTAAAAAATATTAAGAACGATTTGCAAGAGATCCGTTCATCTTTTATGAATGTTCTAAATGGTACCAGCGTTCTTTGCACCTAATACGCATCCTCAGAGGTAGCTCACGGTACCAGTGTGCAGATTAACACACCACGGGCAACCGGGGAACAGATGACTACCGAAGTAACACGACTAGCGGATAAAAAGACGCCGTGGTTGCCTACAACCGTAACCTCAGTAACACAGCTAGAGCGAGCTGATAGAAAAATGTTGCAGCGCAAGTTCCAATACGCTATGGTCAGTGGTAAGATCAGTGACCGGTTGAGTTTCATTCAGGCTGCTTATTTCCAGGTTATCAGTGCCCTCAGTGCTGCAGCTTTTCTTCGTAATAGGATGGAACGATTGATGACAAGAGCAGTCGCTGCACTAATTACCTAATCCGATGCACACAACAACATTGCATTCAAACGCACACAGCTAAAGGCATTTTTAATAGGTATGGTCTTCCATATACCTTCATTTCTTCACGTGACCAGAACAAGAACATGGCAGGACGGAATACGCAACCACCCATGACAGTGTGCTTAATGAATACTGTAAAGCGCGATTACATTGCGCACGGGACAAACGATCCATTCCACATTCGCCCACACAAGACAGTGAGGATATCAACCCGGTAAACTTGCGGTAACGTGGTGGTATTCTTACTCCTGCAGGAGAAGAAATTGATCGTGGACCAAGACGAAGCGGACACTTTCAATCTGTGTGCCCATTAGCATTTCGCATTTTTCACACGGATAGGTAGTTAACTTTAACAAATGTTACTTCTCTCTATTGCGCACATTGTTTTCATTTCGGTGGAACCTGCAAAAAGGCCACGGTTAAATGGTTGGTTAAGTTCTGTGGCTGCATGGATGGAGGGGGTATATAGGTACGATTATGGTACACACTGGGCTAACAATCGGCGGAAATACCGGTGAGAATAGTGGATTTTAACGTGCGTCGTGCTACGTTGTTATTGGTCCGCGCAACCTTCATGCGTGATTGGTCGAAGAAAACGTAGTAGAACACGCGTTTGCTGTGGACACAACGCCGTTTTCACTACGTTCACACCTGGCTGGCCGCTTGAGGAAAAGAGCGTAAATCGTAGTGGAAAAAGGGTTTGTGCTCATAGGGTCACCGCTGCCACGGTTGCAAACATTTCATGTGGGCAAGAGGTACGCTGGAATACGGACAACCAGGTACTTTGAAAGAACGATATTGAGAAGCACTTCCCAAATGGAAGCTTACGAAAGTCCCGCGCAGTTGTGTAAGCTTACGAGTAAAGGCATGCAGTATCCCATGCTTGAGCACTCATGACTGCTCCATCTATTTGTCATAGGTTACGAGCGTAAACGAACTGTTCTCCATGCCGAGACATTTACGACTGCTCTATCACGCTTATCTGAGCGTGTTTCTCAGAAATAGGTTGAGAAATATACCATTATTATCATTCATTTTTCTCAGCTTACGAGTGGATGAAGACCATACCGTAAGCTGAAACACGCTTAAACACAGGTGGGAGAGTGAAGTTACTGAGAACAAACACGTGTGGTGATCGACAAGAATGATCTATTCGAAGTCTGTGGAAAACGGTACACACCACCACCGCCTTCCTCCAGCTCAGAATGTAGCCACTGGTTTTCATGCGTTCTGAGTGTCCTTCCGGGTGACTGAAGTCCTGTATCAGATGAAGCCCCGTCATTCTATCCACCAACTCTTATATTTGCAAGATAACTATGTATGCACATGTGAAAAACTCATCTCCTTCAATTACACCACGCTTCTCAAACATAGCTTTGAAAGCCGTGGAATAGTCCACTTCCTGAAAACAAAAAATATCCTATTGGTGAATGATAAGAGATGTCTGCATAGCCGTACGTCTATATACATTATTTCGGCATCCACTTGTGAACAAGCAAGCAACCACAAGGACAGCCATACTGAATTTCAAAAGTAACATATGATAAGGTCGTTTCAACCTAACAGTCAATTAAAGCTGACATGTCATATATGCATATGAGCCCGTGACACAGGTTCCGGCTATTTCAATTTCTGCGTCATGTACCAAGGTATTGAGGCGGAATGTGCCGTAAATCTTAGTCTACGACTAGCACCCAAGGTAGAATTTGATGCCAGTTTTGCGTATCTACATTGTACATTACCGAATGATGTTCTCTGAACACTCGGCAACTACTTGTGGATTGGAAGAAGTTACCTGGTTGGGAAGCCGCAGAGAAAGTGCCGATGGTTTTGTTTCTCTTCGGCGACGTATGCATTTGATATGGAAATTTTTATTCTCGCGAGCTGCCAGTTCCGTGTGGCTATTCCAGTCCACTTCGACGATCTCAGATTTTAGTAGGCAGTCAGTATGCTTCACATTAACTAACATCATGGGTTCGTGAGTAATCTTGGATCTAGAACAGTTTTCGACCTGTTGATGAATAAAATGGGTGGATGACAATGTCAGGAGTAATTTGTACCACTTAACTTTTCAATCATCTCGCGTGGTCTTCCTCACTCATGTTGCAATCAAAATCGTGTTTTTAACTTGGTTTCACCGTTTTTCTTCTTGTCCCAAATAAACGTTCTTATTTTTGCCTATTGTGCTCCGAAGGTTAGCCAAACTATGTTTTCTTCCTGTTCGATGTGTTCAGCTGAGCATTGAATGAGGATAAAAAAGGAGAGGTGCACATATATAGGGATTGTGTGAAATCAAGTCTGGAATATTGCGTGCTCGTTCGGTGTCTTTACTTGGCCAAGAGTGTCAGTGTCCCAGGAGTGGTGTCACGTAAGTTTGTGAAGTCCTTTGTGGAACCTCAGGGGACAGAGAATCCCGAAATACTTACATCTGTGAGCGCGGATAACTCGAATTTTGCTTCAACCTCTCTCGCACCCATTATCAGTTTATATTTTGCCCTACTGATGTTCTGTGCATCAGAAATCCCATATGATTACTGTTATTCGTTACGTACTGAACTATTTGGGTTACATGGTGTCGGTTTTCTCCCCCTTATCATGTCCGTTTTTTATCTGCATTTTTGAAAGCCAACTGTTCTACATTGTCCTCAGCCCCTTCTAATCAACAGTGACACGTGCTATATCTAGCAGTGCTGGGGTTCAGCAGACACTGACTGACGCAGTGAACATCTGCGGCCTGTACGAGTGCCAAACTTCTGCACAAAACGGTATACACTGCTAGTAGTGCCAGAATGTGTATTACCCCAAATGTACTGGCCTCAACAAACACCAATACCACCACCTTGTCTTCTCATCCCCATTTTATCTGCATGAGCTGCAGGTTTGACGAAAGCCACGGCATCGCTCCGCCGCTGACTAGTTACGCGCGTACCACGAGTGGAGAGACGCAGAAAACCTGAGACTGTGAATTCGGGACTCTTCTCAGATTTGTATCTCATTCGGTTTCTTCCATGGGGAGTAGAATGGACAAGTACCAACGGACTCTGTCTGACATGAAGATGGAACTGCATTCGCCAAATATGTACATAGCGCTCGCCTACCCTTACAGTGCAATCACCAAGAAGTCGGTTGCCCTCTCAGCTGCACATATAGAGGGGGCTATCATAAAATTGAAAGCGGAGGCTCTTGGAGAGACTGTCGTTGTTTTATTGGGTCGCTTCGCCATAACATCTTCGGCCGAGCTAGCCAAATCAGTTCTAGCAAATTCAGTATCCCCGGACGTCACGAATCTTCTATTAGCCAGCATGCTGCGCGCCAACAAAACCAAAACATCACTTGGTCTCTGTTGTATCTGTATTCAAGCGCCTTCCACTACATGCCTTATGGACAATAACAACAGTAGTGAGGACACGTGACTCAGTAGAAGCGCACAGTATATTGTCCGTAGGGCATGTAGTGGATGGGGTTCGAATACGGATGAAACAATGGCGTCGCGGGCAGGATCGGATTCAGCGTTAAGGGACTGACTGGGATCTGAAACAGCCAATACCACTTCACTCACTCACTACTACTACTACTACTACTACTACTACTACTACCACTACTTCTATATGAGTCATTTTGAAGAGCAATGTACAGAGCTTCCTGCAAAGAAAGAACAAGCAGCGACATCAATATGAAGTAAGAGAAATGGAATGGGGAGTATGCAGAAACAAGCTCCAGTCAAGTGTTACGCGCCGCGTAGTTGATAACGTTGTACAGTTAACAGGTCCTCGCATTAGAATGACAAGCGTTAATAGTTCAAGCTTCGAACAAAAAGTTAGGGGTGTGTACCAAACAGTGTGCAGAAAAGTAGAGGAACAGGATAGGAAAAATAAAACTCGGTAAAGGTGAAATATTATAAACAGTAAATCCCACAAAATCACAGGCTCTTCAGGGCACAAAGGTGCTATCGCAGTCAAGGCTCACGCATCGGGACATAATATCCTTCATAGAGAGACGACTGTCAGGGAATTGGCAACAGTCAACGCCAGGTTTACCGCATATAGGTGTCGTAGGTTTTCAGGGAGCCAAGATAAGTTAGTAAACATAGATCCGTGACTACATAGGAGGGCAGTGCGAGTCGAAGCATAGCGCCACATGAAGGAAAGAATATGATTCCGTGAAAAGAAATAATCACAGGTGAATGAGAGACAGAGTTCAGATCACAGCTCATGATATGGATGGTGGACAAAATGGCAGCTTTATGGGAGTCAGTACCGCATTTCGCAATTTTGTCCGTCCAGTGAAGTTGGCATCGATAGTCATCCACTATACTGATATCAACCACCACGGCAGCGCTGCCACGAACCGCGATCACATCGGGTTTGATGAACAAGCCCGCCGTTTTTACTTGCAGCTCCTCAAAGACTGTATAGCCCAGGTTACGCAGTCGCCTTGCCAGGTATCTAGCCACGCGGTTATGTCGAGCACAACGCGCATCATGAGTGATTCAGCATGATTGATCAATATGAGCGAGGCTTTCTGGTTGACCGCAGTTGCCACGGCAGATAACTGACTGGCCGCTTCGGTCACCTTGTGAGCTTCGGACCTTGGTCCGCAGCAGACTACATCTAAGCTGGATAGCACAAATAAAAATCCTGGGGAAGATGCGGTCTGGACTGAACATCCAACGATTGGAGAGCGGAGAGCGTGATACTTCCCGGAGACCACAGCCATTTAGCTAGTGATAGAGTTTATCGGTCCACGCAGAGTGGGCTTCCTCCTTGCTCATCACCACTAAACCCCGGACGCGAACCGGGACGTTCGCCTCCCTCAGGACAAGGCCAAACAACTGGTCTTTGACCACATTCCGCAGAACTGGACATTGACTAGAGAACAGTCTCTCCAGTCGGGATTTGCGTGAGACAGAGATAGTGGAGGATAAACTCGGGATGCCCCGACCACCCAAACAAATTGGGATGTGGATATAGCTGATGGGTGTGTCGTTGGGAAGGCGTAGCCACTGCCGAACAAACTGGTGAATAGTACAGTCCATTACTTTGAACGTGTTCCAGTGGACTCGGCTCAGTACCAACGAGTGATTCATCTTCAGAATCAAATGCTGTCTCAGTAGATCCAAGCGTTGATGCGGCTTTAAGGGCGCTCTAATCGCTTCATCCAGCATTGTGCGATGCTGCAGACGGTGATTAGTGAAAGCTTTATCTTTCCAGGTGAACGGGATACCCAGGTAGGTCACCGTACCAATAGCGCTTAGTGAGCGGATAGTATGCGGACCGAACTGGATGGACTCATTGGAAATGGCGGTCACATTGTGTTTGTGATCACCGCGGATGACCATAAGCTCAGCTCTATGCGTGGTGATTTGCAGCCCAGATAATTCCAGAGTAATAGCGGCGGCTACAAGCTTCTCGGAGAGTCTTGTGGGGTTTTCAGCCAGGAGTATAAGATCGTTGGCATAGGAAAAACCGATGACCAGTGTACCGTGGAACTGGTAGCTAAGCTCTGGTCGAGAAAGAGCTAGCACCACATCCATTACCATGATGAACAAAAGCGGGGACAGCGGGTCGCCCTGGCAAACGCCACGGTGAGACCTGAGGACGGTGATGCCGAGCGTGAGGGAAGCATTTCGGTAGGAGTCAGCAATGTAATGTGTCAGAGCTGGAGGGGCACCGAAAGCTTGGGCCGATCCGACAGTAGAGTCCTACGAACTAGAGTCAAATGCTTTGGACACGTCGATAAAAGCTGCACACAGTTTTGAAGAGGTCTTGTATGAGTTCCGAAGCAGCGCATGGAGCAGTGAGGTCGCCTCGAGGCAACCGTCACGATGTAGGAAATCAAACTGAAGAGCGGGCAGATGCAGGCGCGTGTTCCAACAATCTGCCGATATCTTATGAAAACAACGAAACAACGTTGAAGATACGGCGACTGGTCTGAGCTCGTTTGGAGATTAAGGGTTATTAACTTTCGGAACAAGCGTGATGTGAGAGCGGCACAGATGGATCGGAAAAACTTGGGTTAGCAAGAAAAGGTTGAAGTATCCGGCCAGGGCATCAGCTTTCATGCGCTTTAAATGTTTGGGCAAAAGCTTGTTCAAACCTAGAGCGGTGTTTTCCATTTGCTTCAAGGCGCGTGGCACCTTATCTCCGGTGATCGGGTCGACCAATGACCAGTCCGGAGGCAGAATCGTGCGGGACGGTCGCTCATCAGGGTGCGGATGAGCCGATTGTACTTCGGACCAGTATTCGTTGAAACTACCCGGAAGGCCATGGTCCACTTTGTAGACAGTTCTCCAATTGCTAGAAAAACTGCAAAAGCAGCATCTTTCCTGCGCTGGTGGTACAGCGTTTGAATCGCTGCATAGCTCCCCGTAGGTGTTTGCTGGTCACGTGGGCTCCGACGCTAATGCGAACACGTCGTCGGGTAGTCAGTCGCCAGGTGTACGGAAACGCTTGTGCATCATACATGTTCAACAGCGACTTAGCTTGTACCGTAGTGAAAATACCTGCCTGAAGACCGCGGGCAATAGCTAGCAGTCCGTCGGTTTGTGAAGAAGCCTCGCTATTAGTCTTCGGTTCGGTAATCGCTGTTTATATCAAACGGGCAAACCACTTGGAGTCTTCAGCAGCTTGGGACTCAGTACCAAATGTCACGTTGGTCTGCAACACGGTGGCTGGATTGGCAATGAGGAAAGGGTGTCTCTGCCAACTCATTGCAGGCAGTCGCGTCCAGATGCTCTCCACAGTACGACCTGGGAAAAGTGGTAGGAGCCGATTATTAAGATCTCGTCGAGTAGGACACGACGGGGTCAGCTTATCGGCATTCTTGAGAGAGGGAGTCAATTCTTGTTGAGACCAATTCGTTCCGGCGGATTTTATGTGGTTGAGATTCTCACGGTTGCGTTCGACTGGATGAGCATGCCTCCTGTGTTGACTGAGACCGATTTTGGTGATGAAGGTGCGATCACGATAGGCGAAGTCAAAGACTGTAGCATGCTGGGCGTCTACGTCTTGCTGTTGATCATTCCTGCGTCGATGCATACGTGTACGCGCCGACAAGCCAATGTTCGACTTGCAAATTCGGCTACATTCTGAACGGGTGTACTCCGCTCGGCCATCCTGTGTACTCGTAGAAGCCAGCACGGAGGTGCTGGCGGTGAGTTCATTGTATTGATTGATTGTAACCAGTATTTTAAAACCAGGTAGAGTGATTGGCCCTATCTGGAGTTGCTGACCACTTAGCCATACAAAGTTTACAACAAGACTGCCCAGTCGACACCACGAGGAGGTGGTTCAGCTCGCCAACTACTACTACAGCTACTGCCACTACTACTGCTACTACAACTACTATTATTACTACCACTAGAACCACTACTACTGCCACCACTACTGAGGTCCATGCGCTTATGCAGTATACACTTTAAACGAACAAAGGAGATGTGTTCTTCCAATGTCGTTTGGATCACTTTGTACGGGAGGCTGGAAGCGATTATCTAACCTACATTACTGCACCAATAGATACTCCTGTGAGTCGGCAGCTTGCGTTTTGTCTTACGCAGAACACACACTACAGGTCTGACCGCCATTCGAGCTAAGGCGAAGGTGGTGTTCTATACGCGTCAAGGCCGCCTGTGTGCTCCACACTCGTGCCAAGGCTCGAAGTGTGTTCTGATCGGTCGCGGCTTCAACGACCAACAGCTCACTCGTCCACGCACCTTAAAATGACCCGAATATATATACGACAGTCTCTTGGTAACTTTACCAGGCACGCGCAGTCCCGAGATAGTGGTGGCCCCGAAGTTCACCCACGCACACCTGAAAGACGTGGCTTCCGGTCGCTGTCAACAAGAGGGGTGTGAGACACGAACAGCGGACTAAGACTAAGTCGCAAATCATGGCAGAACGGAAGCTACCACTGAAGACTGAGATCGCAGCTCCTTTTCCCGAATCATTCTCTCAGACTCCTGTGCTTGTGTTGTAGGGAGCAGAGACACTCTCTGTGTAGTAATTCCACTCCTGGTGGGTGGTTATTTTGTCGTTCTCCCTCATTTAGCGTCTCCGACAACGTTACCCATCTCCTAAACCTGAATACTAACCTAGTATTTTGATGTCTTATCCATCTGCTTGTTATGAGTGACTCTGATGCACTCAGGATGAACTGGGCACCAGTTACTCACCAGGATTGTGAAAACGGATTCTCAACTTCCTTATTAACACTGATACGACAAAAGGCGTGGACGGAGCACGTCAACGCCCCTATACGTCATTGTTCTGATCAGATTCCCCCCCTGCTCGAACCGCTCACCACTATCGAGAGCCAACTGATAGGCAGATTGATCATCAAGCCGTCGCTTGGACACAGTGACCACTCTCTGTTAACCTACAATCTTATCGGTTGCTGGTTGCAGCAACCAGCAAAATGGTCCACAGTTCGAAATCTCAATCAGGCTGATTTTACCTGCCTGAAAAGCTTCCTAGGTTCACCTGTTCTTGACGTTGACTTTGTGGGCAAGGAGTACTATACGTTTCAAAGCGCAATTCAGAAAGCAGACAACTTATTTACACAACGCAAACTGTGCACTTTCTGTTTTCGGCCACCCCTTCAGAGCATAATACGTCGTCTTCTCGATAACCTTTCCTATTTATTCGCAAAGCATAAGCTTACGAGAAACTCATCAGGAATCTCTTTGGACTGAACGACAACGCTAGAACCAAGTCGCGAAAAATGCGGTCGCTGGTGGTTGTTCCCGCAACGTAATCAACAGAGGTGTGTCTGATGTATTTAAGGACAACACCGCGCACGATATTATTCAATGATAGTTGCTTGCGTCTGCCACTTCGAGACATAATGGCACTTCGCGATCTAGCCTGACCACAGCTAAACCTCAACCACGGCTCTTGGAAATTACGGCCACTGTCCCCGAGAAAACTGCATATATGGTAGGATGTTTTCGCCACGAGCGCCTTCGAACCGCAGAAGGCATATTCTTCGATCTTGATCGTTACAAAGACTACGTGACAAGTTGCGCGCTGATTAACTAGCAAGAACTGCCCGCTTAGTCTTTCCGTTAGTTGGCCTGCGGTCTGGGAATAGAAATACACCGGCCAGGCCAGACAGAGTCGGCGACAACTCTGCTGCTGCGTCTGACGTCCCTCGGAAGGCCCAGTCTATTACAGACTCCAGCAACGTGCACTCGAAAGACTGAGTGAACTCCGTGCGCATTGCCCCGCAGGTAAACTATTTATCGTCGAAATTATTGAAACTTGGCTACTACCAAAACATCTTTATCCTGAGCTTGATGTAGTTGGCGTGCTCCGCTGTCTAAATGTTCGTTACTCACCCCTGGCTAACCTCGTCTCACCCAGCGCACAACACCAACCCTTATTCCGTGCGGTGTTCCACCGCACCATCAGCGCTGACACATCATCAACTGGCATAATCTATCGATTTCCTCGTCCTTGCTCTGACCGCGACGAGGTAATCCTGCCTAGACTCAACGGCATCCCCTTTAAGATGATGTGTAATTTCATCTTACTACAAATTGACTTTTCATCGTATCCATACAAAGGCTCGTTGATGCACTACCTACAACACTTCTGGCGGCAATTGTAGCTGCTGGTCTTACGGAGCATGTAACTGACTGTACAGGATGGCGCAAAGACTATGCTGCTTCCAGTCTGAATTACCTCCTCACCAATGGAAAATTCATGGTAGATAACTTAACAGTGTGCGTCCCACTTGGCTTAAGCGATCATGCTGTAATAAATTTTGGCTGCATTTGTAGTGCCGGTTCACTTCCAAAGCAAACGTTCCAGAAAAGAATTTCCGAAAAATTAGGGTGGATTTGCTTGACGCATACCTAGCTAATGCCTCTTGGGATCAGTTTAACTCATCATTGACAGAGAAATGTGAGGCCATCTTGCTAGCACCACTCGCAAGGCCATAGATTACTCAACACCATCTTATCTCGAAACACACCGGAAACCGTGACGGCGACTGTGGTTCAGAATGTTAAAGAGAGTACTCGCTAAATGTCTAGCGCGGGCCCGGTTTTAAACGTTAGGGGGTTTAGATGGTCATTATTCTTATGCGTGACTTCAAAACCAATGCTCTTAACTAATCAGGGAGAATCAACTAGATTTCCAGCGACGCCTAAACCAGCTCCTGGCTAGTTACTCCAAAATTTCGTATAAATGTCTCAGAAACCCATAAAGCCAAAGCCAGTGTGCTCCAGCTAGCCGGCCTCGCAAGGGCTTACTAGCCCGGTTGTTGAAGCTTATGAAGTTCCGACTGACCCTTATGGCACTATGTTTGGTAACTATTTTCTGAACTGCTTCGTGGCAAAAAAGTTTCAACATTTGTGGAGGAATCTCTACATTTGCTACCACAGCGGATGCTGTGCTGCTGAAACTTCAGGGAGTAAACTCACATCTGCCGATCAAGACTGCATATGCCCTTTAGTTCTCGTTCATGGGGCTGCACATTTAGCTATTCCGCTGAGCATCCTGGTTACACATTCAGCTGCTGTAGGAACGGTTTTCAGAAGCTGGAAACCGGCGAACATCACTCCAATCCTCAAAGGTGAGCAGCAAAACCAGCCCCGCAAATATCGTCCTCATTACTCTTCTATCCTGTGTGTTCATACTCCTTGAAGTGTTAAGCCGAGATTTACGATCCAGACATCTTTTGACGCACGCTTCCTTCTGCAGATAATAACACGGCTCCCTCCACGGCCGCTTATGTACTGCGAACTTGCTGCTAAATGCAGATCAGTGGACCACCGCTGTCGACAAGGGATAGGAGGAGGATGCTATTTGCTTTGAATTCACTAAGGTTTTTGATCAAGTGAATCATTCTATTTTACTTGGCAAGCCCCAGTGCTGTGATGCTGAGAGTAACATTCTCCTCTGCCTCAAATCTTGTCTATAAAATCGCTCCTATCTCGTATGGGTGGGTTCCTCCGTACACCTTGCCAGACTCCGCCCCAGAGAAATCCAACAGGGCTTCACTGTGTGGCCACCACTCTTCTCTATCCTCGTCAGCAATCTAACTTCTGGGGTATCGTCTGCACTGACGCTGTTTGCCAATAATATAAGAATCCAGCGTATTGGGCATAATAGCTCTAACGCGTGCGCCCTACTGATTGACTAGTCTAAATCAATCTTCATCAAGTTCAAGTTCAGCAGGTGCAGAGTTATGCGCGAACTGTGCATATCAGACTTGAGCAAACTTCTCTTACTCCCTCGGTGAAGTACCGCTCCAAAGAAAAAGACCTTGACACTGCTGTGACACAACCTCTCGTGTTCTTTTAATACTGAGACAAGCACCAAGAAAGTTAGTGGCGCACTAGTACTTCTGACGAGCAGGTTTGGGAGATTCAAGCTATCATATTCCACAACCTTACACGGCAGCTTTATTCGTCCTAATATCGAGCAAGCCAAACTTATCGTGGTGCCAGTTCCTGAGTTCTAACGCCCAAAATTTTCTCAGCCTTATGGTAACGTGAATCGCAAGTTGCAGTGAGGAGATGGTGAATCTGCAAACAAACTTTATTTGAATTACTCACCGTTCAAAAGCGGTAACCAACGCAACCATGAAGGGCGCTGGAGAGTTGGACGTGAGAGAACCTTGAACACAACCGTAAGGCAGCCGCCAGAGAGGGAGAATGTCGATGGAAATTCCAGTCCACCTTCAGAATTTAAACAAGCATCAGACAGGTTGTGCGGCGTTCCCAACGGCAATAGCTGAAATGTTGTAATCCTAGTGGCTGTAGCCTACAGTAGTAGTGATTGCGCAAATTCACCATACGGCTACGAGTGAAACTGTGATACCCACGCCAACACGTTTATTTTGATGCTTTTGGTTTGCAGTAACTTTAATTTCACAAGGTAATGTGAACCGGCTCGGTGGTACTATCAAGGTACCTCACAAGAGTAGCGACCCTAGATGTTTATTGCTAACTGTGTTGAAGCAACGATTATCATTTGTACTCCTTTTGTTCCTGTTGTATATGTATTCGAGCCTCATCCACTACATGCCTTACGGACAATAACAACGGTAGTGAGAACAAGTGTCTCAGGAGAAGCGCATAGTATATTATCGCATTTACAAGCAATCAAGTCATTTTAAAGTGAACGGACGAGTGAGCCGTTGGTCGTTGAAGCCGCGACCGATCAGAACACACTTCGAGCCTTGGCACGAGTGTGGGGCACACAGGCGGTCTCGACACGTAGACAACAGTTCCCAACTTTTTTACGCGCCTAAATATTTGTTCGAACGGGTGTGGTTATCAGCAAGTGAACCGCGCACACGAACGCACGGCACAGTCGCCGGATTAGCTTTTGCAAGGGTTGTAGGTGCAAAGTTTGTCCAAGTATACACAGGTGTTACTGTCTGTGTTACCCTAACGTCCGTTGAGTAACCTAGCGGTTTCGGCCGATGCAACACACGAACGCTTCCGAGGTACGGGGCAGCCAGCATTACTTGTGCGGAAAGTTAAATCCAACAGTCCGGTGGATGATTTGTTGGCCACGAAGGACGCCGGAATAGCGAATCTGCGCGAAGCATTGGAATGTCGTGAAAGCAACCCTTTGGAAACAAAGGCCGAGATAATTTAGTTGCGGCGTGAACTGGCTGATCATCGCGCTAGCACTCAACGTAATATGTCACCGTCCAGAATCCATCCAACACGTGCCCGTCTACCGTCCAAACTAAAAACGGGCAGTGTTTGTTGGTATCATGAGAGGTATTGTGAAAACACCAGACGATGCCGATTATCATGTAGCCATCGTGCTAACATCCGTTTAAATCAGCAAGCAGGCGAGTGATAGCGACGACAGCCACAGGCCAGGCGAACAGCAATCGCCTTTTCTTTCTGGAGGAGTTGACCTCCGAAGTACACTTTTTCAGTCGACACGGGTGCGGAGGTTAGTGTCATCCTGCATTCAGTAACGAATGTGCGGTCGGAATTCAGCAATAAGCTCCAAGCTGCAAACGGTACGTCCATTAGAACCTTCGGTCATCGCCTGTTGAATTCAAACTCTGGTCTTGGACGCGATTTCCATTGGTTTTTCTTTGTAGCTCATATACCTTTTCTTATCGTTAGCATAGACGTCCCCCGAGAGCTCGATTTACTGGTCGACGCACGTTGAACGCGTCTGATCGATACCTCTACAAATCTAAACGTTCGGGGCAAGCCGTCGCACACGGCTGTGATCAGCCCAATAGCAGCCACTCCTGTAGTTTGCGAGCCTCACGGGAAACTTTTATCCGAATTCCCTCAACTGGTCTGTCCCGCTAACAAACTACCGGTCGTGACAACCGACGTCGCGCATCACATTGTCACACCAGGGTTGCCAGTTCGAAGTCGTTCACGCCGCTTAGCTCCCGATAAGCTCAAAATTGCCCGAGCAGAATTTGAGAATATGCTCCAACTTGGTATTATCTGTCCGTCCACTAGTCCACGGGCTTCGCCATTGCTTATGGTGCCTAAAAAGATTGATAACGACTGGCGTCCATGTGGCGACTATCGAGCTTTGAACAACGCGACCACTCCCGATAGGTATCCAATTCCTCACATTCAGGACTTGGCGGTGAATCTATCGAGGAAACAGATATTCACCAACAGCGACGTAGTGCGCGCTTATAACCAGATTCCAGTAGCCTTCGGAGACGTCCCAAAGACAGCAGTCATAATACCGTTCGGACTTTTTGAATTCCTACGCGTGTCGTTCAGTCTAGACAAAGCCGCTCAGACTTTTCAACGCATTACTCACGACGTGTGTCGTGGGCTGGACGGTGTTTCTCCGCACCTAGATGGTATCTTGTGGCTAGCTTATCACAGAAGGAACATTGCTTGTACTTGTGTTCATTATTCACCTGTTTGTCGCATCATTGGGTGACCACTCATCTGGCTAACTGCTCGTTTGTGGCGCCCAGTATAACCTTCCTATCAACAAACAGGATCGAACTTGTCCCCGACAAATTACAGGCAATAATAGACTACCCGAAGCCCACATCGTTCAAACAGCTTCGCCTTTTCGATTGTTTAATAAATTTTTACCGCTGTTTCACCGTTGAATGTGCCTATCTAATGCAACCCCGCATCGACCTACTCAGAGATAAGGCACACTCATTCTTATTTAAAACGACCGCAAAAAGGGTCTTCATCAATTTAACAACAGCTATCGCCAATGTAGCATCGCTGTCGCATCATAATCCGTCTTCTCCATTGTCGCCAACCGTGGGTGCATCAGATATGGCTGTAGGGGCGGTCATGCAGCAGCAACTTGGTGACTACGGGTGTTCACTAGATTTTTTCTCTAAACGGTTACACGGTTGGTTGGCGGCATCCGATTCGGATTAGCCTGTCACAGTGACCGAAGCCAAAGGACGCCTGCGCTTATATATCCCTGCAACTGACTCGCGCTGCACCAATTGCAGTTCCACCAACACACCACATATCCAGTGTAAACCCGAAGGAAAAAGACCGGGAGGTGTGCCAGTGGGGCCTTTGTGTCCAGCCGGCCAATGCTGGTTAGCCACTTGATTGGCTAATAAGGAAAGGAAACTCTTATCTCTCGGAAACTAAACAGAGAGGCTGCAATGACGAGATCTACACTGAG